>JAQOWZ010000210.1:0-139949 GCA_035578165.1 Stenolophus ochropezus
TTTTTTTTTTTTTTTTTTTTTTTTTTGTAAAAATTATATAAATATTTTCTTCCGCGCTCGAATTTTATAATTTTTCATCATATTTTATCCATAGTATAGGTCCAAAAGCATGTTTATGAGCGTTTTAACAAAAATATCCATTTCAAAAATATGTAAAATCTGACTTTATTTTTGTAAAATATATAAATATTTGCTTCCGCGCCCGAATTTTATGATTTGTCATCATAATTTAGCTAAAAGAAAACATTGCAACAAGAGAATTGCTATTTCAAGTTTGTTAGGTATTCTAGAATCCAGCCCATGTAGCTTACAATATACAAAGTATTTATCAAAAATAGGTAAAATCTAACTTTTTTTTTGTAAAAAATCATATAAATATTTGCTTCCGCGCCCGAATTTTATAATTTTTCATCATATTTTATCAACAGTATAGGTCCAAAAGCATGTTTATGAATGTTTTAACAAAAATATCCATTTTAAGAATAGGTAAAATCTGACTTTATTTTTGTAAAAAGTCATATAAATATTTGCTTCCGCGCCCGAATTTTATGATTTTTCATCATAATTTAGGTAAAAGAAAACATTGCAACAAGAAAATTGCTATTTCAAGTGTGGTAGGTATTCTAGAATCCAGCCAATGAAGCTTACAATATACAACGTATTCATCAAAAATAGGTAAAATCTGACTTTATTTTTGTAAAAAAATTATATAAATATTTGCTTCCACGCTTGAATATTATAATTTTTCATCATATTTTCTCCATAGTATAGGTCCAAAAGCATGTTTATGAACGTTTTAACAAAAATATCCATTTCAAATATATGTAAAATCTGACTTTATTTTTTAAAAAATCATATAAATATTTGCTTCCGCGCCCGAATTTCATGATTTTTCATCATATTTTATCCACAGTATAGGTCCAAAAGCATGTTTATGAACGTTTTAACAAAAATATCCATTTCAAAAATATGTAAAATCTGACTTTATTTTTGTAAAAAATCATATAAATATTGCTTCCGCGCCAGAATTTTATGATTTTTCATCATAATTTAGGTAAAAGAAAACATTGCAACAAGAAAATTGCTATTTCAAGTGTGGTAGGTATTCTAGAATCCAGCCAATGAAGCTTACAATATACAACGTATTCATCAAAAATAGGTAAAATCTGACTTTTTTTCGTAAAAAATCATATAAATATTGCTTCCGCGCCCGAATTTTATTATTTTTCATCATATTTTATCCACAGTATAGGTCCAAAAGCATGTTTATGAACGTTTTAACAAAAATATCCATTTCAAAAATATATAAAATCTGACTTTATTTTTGTAAAAAATCATATAAATATTTGCTTCCGCGCCCGAATTTTATGATTTTTCATCATATTTTAGCTAAAAGAAAACATTGCAACAAGAAAATTGCTATTTCAAGTGTGTTAGGTATTCCACAATCCAGCCCATGTAGCTTAAAATATACAACGTATTCATAAAAAATAGGTAAAATCTGACTTTTTTTTTTGTAAAAAATCATATAAATATTTGTTTGCGCGCCCGAATTTTATGATTTTTCATCATATTTTATCCACAGTATAGGTCAAAAAGCATGTTTATGAATGTTTTAACAAAAATATCCATTTCAAGGATAGGATAAATCTGAGTTTATTTTTGTAAAAAATCATATAAATATTTGCTTCCGCGCCCGAATTTTATAATTTTTCATCTTATGTTAGCTAAAAGAAAACATTGCAACAAGAAAATTGCTATTTCAAGTGTGTTAGGTATTCTAGAATCCAGCCCATGTAGCTAACAATATACAACGTATTCATCAATAATAGGTAAAATCTGACTTTTTTTTTTAAAAAAATCATATAAATATTTGCTTCCGCGCCCGAATTTTATAATTTTTCATCATATTTTATCCATAGTATAGGTCCAAAAGCATGTTTATGAATGTTTTAACAAAAATATCCATTTCAAGGATATGTAAAATTTGACTTTATTTTTGTAAAAAATCATATAAATATTTGCTTCCGCGCCCGAATTTTATGATTTTCATCATAATTTAGGTAAAAGAAAACATTGCAACAAGAAAATTGCTATTTCAAGTGTGGTAGGTATTCTAGAATCCAGCCAATGAAGCTTACAATATACAACATATTCATCAAAAATAGGTAAAATCTGACTTTATTTTTGTAAAAAATTATATAAATATTTTCTGCCGCGCTCGAATTTTATAATTTTTCATCATATTTTATCCATAGTATAGGTCCAAAAGCATGTTTATGAACGTTTTAACAAAAATATCCATTTCAAAAATATGTAAAATCTGACTTTATTTTTGTAAAATATATAAATATTTGCTTCCGCGCCCGAATTTTATGATTTTTTATCATATTTTAGCTAAAAGACAACATTGCAACAAGAAAATTGCTATTTCAAGTGTGTTAGGTATTCTAGAATCCAGCCCATGTAGCTTACAATATACAACGTATTCATCAAAAATAGGTAAAATCTGCCTTGTTTTTTGTAAAAAATTATATAAATATTTGCTTCCGCGCCCGAATTTTATAATTTTTCATCATATTTTATCTACAGTATAGGTCCAAAAGCATGTTTATGAATGTATTAACAATAATATCCATTTCAAGAATATGTAAAATCTGACACAATTTTTGTAAAAAATCATATAAATATTTGCTTCCGCGCCCGAATTTTATGATTTGTCTTCATATTTTAGCTAAAAGAAAACATTGCTACAAGAAAATTGCTATTTCAAGTGTGTTAGGTATTCCACAATCCAGCCCATGTAGCTTACAATATACAACGTATTCATCAAAAATAGGTAAAATCTGCCTTGTTTTTTGTAAAAAATTATATAAATATTTGCTTCCGCGCCCGAATTTTATAATTTTTCATCATATTTTATCTACAGTATAGGTCCAAAAGCATGTTTATGAATGTTTTAACAAAAATATCCATTTCAAGAATAGGTAAAATCTGACTTTATTTTTGTAAAAAATCAAATAAATATTTGCTTCCGCGCCCCGAATTATATGATTTTTTATCATAATTTAGGTAAAAGAAAACATTGCAACAAAAAAAATGCTATTTCAAGTGTGGTAGGTATTTTAGAATCCAGCCAATGAAGCTTACAATATACAACTTATTCATCAAAAATAGGTAAAATCTGACTTTATTTTTGTAAAAAATCATATAAATATTTGCTTCGGCGCCCGAATTTTATAATTTTTCATCATATTTTATCCACAGTATAGGTCCAAAAGTATGTTTATGAATGTATTAACAAAAATATCCATTTCAAGAATATGTAAAATCTGACTTTATTTTTGTAAAAAATCATATAAATATTTGCTTCCGCGCCCGAATTTTATAATTTTTATTATAATTTAGGTAAAAGAAAACATTGCAACAAGAAAATTGCTATTTCAAGTGTGGTGGGTATTCTAGAATCCAGCCAATGAAGCTTACAATATACAACGTATTCATCAAAAATAGGTAAAATCTGACTTTATTTTTGTAAAAAATTATATAAATATTTTCTTCCGCGCTCGAATTTTATAATTTTTCATCATATTTTATCCATAGTATAGGTCCAAAAGCATGTTTATGAACGTTTTAACAAAAATATCCATTTCAAAAATATGTAAAATCAGACTTTATTTTTGTAAAATATATAAATATTTGCTTCCGCGCCCAAATTTTATGATTTTTCATCATATTTTAGCTAAAAGAAAACATTGCAACAAGAAAATTGCTATTTCAAGTGTGTTAGGTATTCTAGAATCCAGCCCATGTAGCTTACAATATACAACGTATTCATCACAAATAGGTAAAATCTGACTTTTTTTTTGTAAAAAATCATATAAATATTTGCTTCCGCGCCCGAATTTTATAATTTTTCATCATATTTTATCTACAGTATAGGTCCAAAAGCATGTTTATGAATGTATTAACAAAAATATCCATTTCAAGAATATGTAAAATCTGACACAATTTTTGTAAAAAATCATAGAAATATTTGCTTCCGCGCCCGAATTTTATGATTTGTCTTCATATTTTAGCTAAAAGAAAACATTGCTACAAGAAAATTGCTATTTCAAGTGTGTTAGGTATTCCACAATCCAGCCCATGTAGCTTAAAATATACAACGTATTCATCAAAAATAGGTAAAATCTGACTTTTTTTGTAAAAAATCATTTAAATATTTGCTTCCGCGCCCGAATTTTATAATTTTTTATCATATTTTATCCACATTATAGGTCCAAAAGCATGTTTATGAATGTATTAACAAAAATATCCATTTCAAGAATATGTAAAATCTGACTTTATATTTGTAAAAAATCATATAAATATTTGCTTCCGCGCCCGAATTTTATGATTTGTCATCATATTTTAGCTAAAAGAAAACATTGCAACAAGAAAATTGCTATTTCAAGTGTGTTAGGTATTCCACAATCCAGCCCATGTAGCTTAAAATATACAACGTATTCATCAAAAATATGTAAAATCTGACTTTATTTTTGTAAAAAATCATATAAATATTTGCTTCCGCGCCCGAATTTTATGATTTTTCATCATATTTTAGCTAAAAGAAAACATTGCAACAAGAAAATTGCTATTTCAAGTGTGTTAGGTATTCTAGAATCCAGCACGTGTAGCTTACAATATACAACGTATTCATCAAAAATAGGTAAAATTTTACTTTTTTTTGTAAAAAATCATATAAATATTTGTTTGCGCGCCCGAATTTTAAAATTTTTTTTATCATTTTTTATTCGCAGTATAGGTCGAAAAGCATGTGTATGAATGTTTTAACATAAATATCCATTTCAAGAATAGGTAAAATCTGACTTTATTTTTGTAAAAAATCATATAAATATTTGCTTCCGCGCCCGAATTTTATGATTTTTCTTCATAATTTAGGTAAAAGAAAACATTGCAACAAGAAAATTGCTATTTCAAGTGTGATAGGTATTCTAGAATCCAGCCAATGAAGCTTACAATATACAACATATTCATCAAAAATAGCTAAAATCTGACTTTTTTTTTTGTAAAAAATCATATAAATATTTGCTTCCGCGCCCGAATTTTATAATTTTTCATCATATTTTATCCACAGGATAGGTCCAAAAGCATGTTTATGAATGTTTTAACAAAAATATCCATTTCAAGAATATGTAAAATTTGACTTTATTTTTCTAAAAAATCATATAAATATTTGCTTTCGCGCCCGAATTTTATGATTTTTCATCATAATTTAGGTAAAAGAAAACATTGCAACAAGAAAATTGCTATTTCAAGTGTGGTAGGTATTTTAGAATCCAGCCAATGAAGCTTACAATATACAACGTATTCATCAAAAATAGGTAAAATCTGACTTTATTTTTGTAAAAGATTATATAAATATTTTCTTCCGCGCTCGAATTTTTCATCATATTTTATCCATAGTATAGGTCCAAAAGCATGTTTATGAACGTTTTAACAAAAATATCCATTTCAAGAATATGTAAAATTTGACTTTATTTTTCTAAAAAATCATATAAATATTTGCTTTCGCGCCCGAATTTTATAATTTTTCATCATATTTTATCCGCAGTATAGGTCCAAAAGCATGTTAATGAATGTTTTAACTAAAATATCCATTTCAAAAATATGTAAAATCAGACTTAATTTTTGTAAAAAATCATATAAATATTTGCTTCCGCGCCCGAATTTTATGATTTTGCATCATATTTTAGCTAAAAGAAAACATTGCAACAAGAAAATTGCTATTTCAAGTGTGTTAGGTATTCCACAATCCAGCTCATGTAGCTTAAAATATACAACGTATTCATCAAAAATAGGTAAAATCTGACTTTTTTTAAAAAAAATCATATAAATATTTGTTTGCGCGCCCGAATTTTATAATTTTTTATCTTATTTTATTCGCAGTATAGGTCCAAAAGCATGTGTATGAATGTTTTAACAAAAATATCCATTTCAAAAATATGTAAAATCCATGTAGCTTAAAATATACAACGTATTCATCAAAAATAGGTAAAATCTGACTTTTTTTTTTGTAAAAAATCATATAAATATTTGTTTGCGCGCCTGAATTTTATAAATTTTTATCTTATTTTATTCGCAGTATAGGTCCAAAAGCATGTGTATGAATGTTTTAACAAAAATATCCATTTCAAGAATAGGAAAAATCTGACTTTATTTTTGTAAAATATCATATAAATATTTGCTTCCGCGCCCGAATTTTATGATTTTTCATCTTCTGTTAACTAAAAGAAAACATTGCAACAAGAAAATTGCTATTTCAAGTGTGTTAGGTATTCTAGAATCCAGGCTATGTAGCTTACAATATACAACGTATTCATCAAAAATAGGTAAAATCTGACTTTTTTTTTGTAAAAAATTATATATATATTTGCTTCCGCGCCCGAATTTTATAATTTTTCATCATATTTTATCCACAGTATAGGTCCAAAAGCATGTTTATGAATGTTTTAACAAAAATGTCCATTTCAAGTATAGGTAAAATCTGACTTTATTTTTGTAAAAAATCATATAAATATTTGCTTCCGCGCCCGAATTTTATGATTTTATCATAATTTAGGTAAAAGAAAACATTGCAACAAGAAAATTGCTATTTCAAGTATGGTAGGTATTCTAGAATCCAGCCAATGAAGCTTACAATATACAACGTACTCATCAAAAATAGGTAAAATCTGACTTTATTTTTGTAAAAAATTATATAAATATTTTCTTCCGCGCTCGAATTTTATAATTTTTCATCATATTTTATCCACAGTATAGGTCCAAAAGCATGGTTATGAATGTAATAACAAAAATATCCATTTCAAGAATATGTAAAATCAGACTTTATTTTTGTAAAAAATCATATAAATTTTTGCTTCCGCGCCCGAATTTTATGATTTTTCATCATATTTTAGCTAAAAGAAAACATTGCAACAAGAAAATTGCTATTTCAAGTGTGGTAGGTATTCTAGCATCCAGCCTATGTAGCTTACAATATACAACCTATTCATCAAAAATAGGTAAAATCTGTCTTTTTTTTGTAAAAAATCAAATAAATATTTGCTTCCGCGCCCGAATTTTATAATTTTTCATCATATTTTATCCACAGTATAGGTCCAAAAGCATGTTTATGAATGTTTTAACAAAAATATTCATTTCAAGAATTGGTAAAATCTGACATTATTTTTGTAAAAAATCATATAAATATTTGCTTCCGCGCCCGAATTTTATGATTTTTAATCATATTTTAGCTAAAAGAAAACATTGCAACAAGAAAATTGCTATTTCAAGTGTGGTAGGTATTCTAGAATCCAGCTCAGGTAGCTTACAATATACAACGTATCCATCAAAAATAGGTAAAATCTGACTTTTTTTTGTAAAAAATCATATAAATATTTGTTTACGCGCCCGAATTTTATAATTTTTCATCATATTTTATCCACAGTATAGGTCCAAAAGCATGTTTATGAATGTTTTAACAAAAATATCCATTTCAAGAATAGGATAAATCTGATTTTATTTTTGTAAAAAATCATATAAATATTTGCTTCCGCGCCCGAATTTTATGATTTTTCATCTTATGTTAGCTAAAAGAAAACATTGCAACAAGAAAATTGCTATTTTAAGTGTGTTAGGTATTCTAGAATCCAGCCCATGTACCTTACAATATACAACGTATTCATCAATAATAGGTAAAATCTGACTTTGTTTTTGTAAAAAATCATATAAATATTGCTTCCGCGCCCGAATTTTATAATTTTTCATCATATTTTATCCACAGTATAGGTCCAAAAGCATGTTTATGAATGTTTTAACAAAAATATTCATTTCAAGAATTGGTAAAATCTGACATTATTTTTGTAAAAAATCATATAAATATTTGCTTCCGCGCCCGAATTTTATGATTTTTTATTATAATTTAGGTAAAAGAAAACATTGCAACAAAAAAATTGCTATTTCAAGTGTGGTAGGTATTTTAGAATCCAGCCAATGAAGCTTACAATATACAACGTAATCATCAAAAATAGGTAAAATCTGACTTTATTTTTGTAAAAAATCATATAATTATTTGCTTCCGCGCCCGAATTTTATGATTTTTCATCATATTTTATCTAAAAGAAAACATTGCAACAAGAAAATTGATATTTCAAGGTTGTTAGGTATTCCACAATCCAGCCCATGTAGCTTAAAATATACAACGTATTCATCAAAAATAGGTAAAATCTGACTTTTGTTTGTAGAAAATCATTAAATATTTGCTTCCGCGCCCGAATTTTATAATTTTTCATCATATTTTATCCACAGTATAGGTCCAAAAGCATGTTTTTGAATGTTTTAACAAAAATATCCATTTCAAGAATAGGTAAAATCTGACTTTATTTTTGTAAAAAATCATATAAATATTTGCTTCCGCGCCCGAATTTTATGATTTTTCATCATAATTTAGGTAAAAGAAAACATTGCAACAAAAAAATTGCTATTTCAAGTGTGGTAGGTATTCTAGCATCCAGCCCATGTAGCTTACAATATACAACGTAATCATCAAAAATAGGAAAAATCTTTTTTTTTTTTTGTAAAAAATCAAATAAATATTTGCTTCCGCGCTCGAATTTTATAATTTTTCATCATATTTTATCCACAGTATAGGTCTAAAAGCATGTTTATGAACGTTTTAACAAAAATATCCATTTCAAGAATAGGATAAATCTGACTTTATTTTTGTAAAAAATCATATAAATATTTGCTTCCGCGCCCGAATTTTATGATTTTTCATCTTATGTTCGCTAAAAGAAGACATTGCAACAAGAAAATTGCTATTTTAAGTGTGTTAGGTATTCTAGAATCCAGCCCATGTAGCTTACAATATACAACGTATTCATCAATAAAAGGTAAAATCTGACTTTTTTTTTGTAAAAAATCATATAAATATTTGCTTCCGCGCCCGAATTTTATAATTTTTCATCATATTTTATCCACAGTATAGGTCCAAAAGCATGTTTATGAATCTATTAACAAAAATATCCATTTCAAGAATAGGTAAAATCTGATTTTATATTTGTAAAAAATCATATAAATATTTGCTTCCGCGCCCGAATTTTATGATTTTTCATGATAATTTAGGTAAAAGAAAACATTGCAACAAAAAAATTGATATTTTAAGTGTGGTAGGTATTTTAGAATCCAGCCAATGAAGCTTACAATATACAACGTATTCATCAAAAATAGGTAAAATCTGACTATATTTTTGTAAAAAATCATTTAAATATTTGCTTCCGCGCCCGAATTTTATAATTTTTCAACATATTTTATCCACAGTATAGGTCCAAAAGCATGTTTATGAATGTATTAACAAAAATATCCATTTCAAGAATATGTAAAATCTGACTTTATTTTTGTAAAAAATCATATAAATATTTGCTTCCGCGCCCGAAATTTATGATTTTTATCATAATTTAGGTAAAAGAAAACATTGCAACAAGAAAATTGCTATTTCAAGTGTGATAGGTATTCTAGTATCCAGCCAATGAAGCTTACATTATACAACGTATTCATCAAAAATAGGTAAAATCTGATTTTATTTTTGTAAAAAATTATATAAATATTTGCTTCCGCGCTCGAATTTTATAATTTTTCATCATATTTTATCCATAGTGTAGGTCTAAAAGCATGTTTATGAACGTTTTAACAAAAATATCCATTTCAAAAATATGTAAAATCTGACTTTATTTTTGTAAAAAATCATATAAATATTTGCTTCCGCGCCCGAATTTTATGATTTTTCATCATATTTTAGCTAAAAGAAAACATTGCAACAAGAAAATTGCTATTTCAAGTATGTTAGGTATTCTAGAATCCAGCCCGTGTAGCTTACAATATACAACGTATTCATCAAAAATAGGTAAAATCTGACTTTTTTTTTATAAAAAATCATATAAATATTTGTTCGCGCTCCCGAATTTTATCATTTTTTATCATTTTTTATTCGCAGTATAGGTCCAAAAGCATCTGTATGAATGTTTTAACAAAAATATCCATTTCAAGAATAGGAAAAATCTGACTTTATTTTTGTAAAAAATCATATAAATATTTGCTACCACGCCCGAATTTTATGATTTGTCATCATAATTTAGCTAAAAGAAAACATTGCAACAAGAAAATTGCTATTTCAAGTGTGTTAGGTATTCCACAATCCAGCCCATGTAGCTTAAAATATACAACGTATTCATCAAAAATAGGTAAAATCTGACTTTTTTTTGTAAAAAATCATATAAATATTTGTTTGCGCGCCCGAATTTTATAATTTTTTATCTTATTTTATTCGCAGTATAGGTCCAAAAGCATGTGTATGAATGTTTTAACAAAAAAATCCATTTCAAGAATAGGAAAAATCTGACTTAATTTTTTTTAAAAATCATATAAATATTTGCTTCCGCGCCCGAATTTTATGATTTTTCATCTTATGTTAGCTAAAAGAAAACATTGCAACAAGAAAATTGCTATTTCAAGTGTGTTAGGTATTCTAGAATCCAGCCCATGTAGCTTACAATATACAACGTATTCATCAAAAATAGGAAAAATCTGACTTTTATTTTGTAAAAAATCATATAAATATTTGCTTCCGCGCCCGAATTTTATGAATTTTATCATAATTTAGGTAAAAGAGAACATTGCAACAAGAAAATTGCTATTTCAAGTGTGGTAGGTATTCTCGAATCCAGCCAATGAAGCTTACAATATACAAAGTATTCATCAAAAATAGGTAAAATCTGACTTTATTTTTGTAAATAATTATATAAATATTTGCTTCCGCGCACGAATTTTATAATTTTTCATCATATTTTATCCACAGTATAGGTCCAAAAGCATGTTTATGAACGTTTTAACAAAAATATCCATTTCAAAAATATGTAATATCTGACTTTATTTTTGTAAAAAATTATATAAATATTTGCTTCCGCGCCCGAATTTTATGATTTTTCATCATATTTTAGCTAAAAGAAAACATTGCAACAAGAAAATTGCTATTTCAAGTGTGTTAGGTATTCTAGAATCCAGCACGTGTAGCTTACAATATACAACGTATTCATTAAAAATAGGTAAAATCTGACTTTTTTTTGGAAAAAATCATATAAATATTTGTTCGCGCGCCCGAATTTTATTCGCAGTATAGGTCCAAAAGCATGTGTATGAATGTTTTAACAAAAATATCCATTTCAAGAATAGGAAAAATCTGACTTTATTTTTGTAAAAAATCATATAAATATTTGCTACCACGCCCGAATTTTATGATTTGTCATCATAATTTAGCTAAAAGAAAACATTGCAACAAGAAAATTGCTATTTCAAGTGTGTTAGGTATTCCACAATCCAGCCCATGTAGCTTAAAATATACAACGTATTCATCAAAAATAGGTAAAATCTGACTTTTTTTTTGTAAAAAATCATATAAATATTTGTTTGCGCGCCCGAATTTTATAATTTTTTATCTTATTTTATTCGCAGTATAGGTCCAAAAGCATGTGTATGAATGTTTTAACAAAAAAATCCATTTCAAGAATAGGAAAAATCTGACTTAATTTTTTTTAAAAATCATATAAATATTTGCTTCCGCGCCCGAATTTTATGATTTTTCATCTTATGTTAGCTAAAAGAAAACATTGCAACAAGAAAATTGCTATTTCAAGTGTGTTAGGTATTCTAGAATCCAGCCCATGTAGCTTACAATATACAACGTATTCATCAAAAATAGGAAAAATCTGACTTTTATTTTGTAAAAAATCATATAAATATTTGCTTCCGCGCCCGAATTTTATGATTTTTATCATAATTTAGGTAAAAGAGAACATTGCAACAAGAAAATTGCTATTTCAAGTGTGGTAGGTATTCTCGAATCCAGCCAATGAAGCTTACAATATACAAAGTATTCATCAAAAATAGGTAAAATCTGACTTTATTTTTGTAAATAATTATATAAATATTTGCTTCCGCGCACGAATTTTATAATTTTTCATCATATTTTATTTACAGTATAGGTCCAAAAGCATGTTTATGAACGTTTTAACAAAAATATCCATTTCAAAAATATGTAATATCTGACTTTATTTTTGTAAAAAATTATATAAATATTTGCTTCCGCGCCCGAATTTTATTATTTTTCATCATATTTTAGCTAAAAGAAAACATTGCAACAAGAAAATTGCTATTTCAAGTGTGTTAGGTATTCTAGAATCCAGCACGTGTAGCTTACAATATACAACGTATTCATTAAAAATAGGTAAAATCTGACTTTTTTTTGGAAAAAATCATATAAATATTTGTTCGCGCGCCCGAATTTTATTCGCAGTATAGGTCCAAAAGCATGTGTATGAATGTTTTAACAAAAATATCCATTTCAAGAATAGGAAAAATCTGACTTTATTTTTGTAAAAAATCATATAAATATTTGCTTCCACGCCCGAATTTTATGATTTTTCATTTTATTTTAGATAAAAGAAAACATTGCAACAAGAAAATTGCTATTTCAAGTGTGTTAGGTACGCGCTATCTCAGAGTGAAGCTTGCAATATACAACGTATTCATCAAAAATAGGTAGAATCTGACTTTTTTTTTGTAAAAAATCATATAAATATTTGCTTCCGCGTCCGAATTTTATAATTTTTCATCATATTTTATCCACTGTATAGGTCCAAAAGCATGTTTATGAATCTATTAACAAAAATATCCATTTCAAGAATATGTAAAATCTGACTTTATTTTTGTAAAAAATCATATAAATACTTGCTTCCGCGCCCGAATTTTATGATTTTTCATCATAATTTAGATAAAAGAAAACATTGCAACAATAAAATTGCTATTTCAAGTGTGGTAGGTATTCTAGAATCCAGCCAATGAAGCTTACAATATACAACGTATTCATCAAAAATAGGTAAAATCTGACTTTATTTTTGTAAAAAATTATATAAATATTTGCTTCCGCGCTCGAATTTTATAATTTTTTATCACATTTTATCCATAGTATAGATCCAAAAGCATGTTTATGAACGTTTTAACAAAAATATCCATTTCAAAAATATGTAAAATCTGACTTTATTTTTTCAAAAAATCATATAAATATTAGCTTCCGCGCCCGAATTTTATGATTTTTCATCATAATTTAGGTAAAAGAAAACATTGCAACCAGAAAATTGCTATTTCAAGTGTGGTAGGTATTCTAGAATCCAGCCAATGAAGCTTAAAATATACAACGTATTCATCAAAAATAGGTAAAATCTGATTTTTTTTTGTAAAAAATCATTTAAATATTTGCTTCCGTGCCCGAATTTTATAATTTTTCATCATATTTTATCCACAGTATTGGTCCAAAAGCATGTTTATGAATGTATTAACAAAAATAACCATTTCAAGAATATGTAAAATCTGACTTTATTTTTGTAAAAAATCATATAAATATTTGCTTCCGCGCACGAATTTTATGATTTTTCATCATATTTTAGCTAAAAGAAAACTTTGCAACAAGAAATTTGCTATTTCAAGTGTGTTAGGTATTCTAGAATCCAGCCCAGGTAGTTTACAATATACAACGTATTTATCAAAAATAGGTAAATTCTGACTTTTTTTTATATTCATCAAAAATTGGTAAAATCTACATTTTTTTTGTAAAAAATCATTTAAATATTTGCTTCCGCGCCCGAATTTTATAATTTTTCATCATATTTTATCCACAGTATAGGTCCAAAATCATGTTTATGAATGTATTAACAAAAATATCCATTTCAAGAATATGTAAAATCTGACTTTATTTTTGTAAAAAATCATATAAATATTTACCTCCGCGCCCGAATTTTATGATTTTTCATCATAATTTAGGTAAAAGAAAACATTGCAACAAGAAAATTGCTATTTCAAGTGTGGTAGGTATTCTAGAATGCAGCCAATGAAGCTTAAAATATACAACGTATTTATCAAAATTAGGTAAAATCAGACTTTTTTTTTTGTAAAAAATCATATAAATATTTTCTTCCGCGCCCGAATTTCATAATTTTTCATCATATTTTATCCACAGTATAGGTCCAAAAGCATGTTTATGAATCTATTAACAAAAATATCCATTTCAAGAATATGTAAAATCTGACTGTTGGTCCTATACTGCGGAAAAAATATGATGAAAAATTATAAAATTCGGGCGTGCAAACAAATATTTATATGATTTTTTACAGAAAAAAAAGTCAGATTTTACCTATTTTTTATGAATACGTTGTATATTGTAAGCTACATGGGCTGGATTCTAGAATACCTAACACACTTGAAATAGCAATTTTCTTTTTGCAATGTTTTCTTTTTGCTAAAATATGATGAAAAATCTTAAAATTCGGGCGCGAAAGCAAATATTTATATGATATTTTACAAAAATAAAGTCAAATTTTACATAATTTTTGAAATGGATATTTTTGTTAAAACATTCATAAACATGCTTTTGGACCTATACTATGGATAAAATATGATGAAAAATTATATAAATTCGAGCGCGGAAGCAAATATTTATATAATTTTTTACAAAACTAAAGTCAGTTTTTACCTATTTTTGATGAATACGTTGTATATTGTAAGCTTTATTGGCTGGATTCTAGAATACCTACCACACTTGAAATAGCAATTTTCTTGTTGCAATGTTTTCTTTTACATAAATTATGATGAAAAATCATAAAAATCAGGCGCGGAATCAAATATTTATTTTTGTAAAAAATCATATAATATTTTCATCATATTTTAGCTAAAAGAAAACATTGCAACAAGAAAATTGCTATTTCAAGTGTGTTAGGTATTCTAGAATCCAGCCCAGGTACCTTACAATATACAACGTATTCAACAAAAATAGGTAAAATCTGACTTTTTTTTGTAAAAAATCATATAAATATTTGTTTGCGCGCCCGAATTTTATAATTTTTCATCATGTTTTATTCGCAGTATAGGTCCAAAAGCATGTTTATGAATGTTTTCACAAAAATATCCATTTCAAGGATAGGAAAAATCTGACTTTATTTTTGTAAAAAATCATATAAATATTTGCTTCCACGCCCGAATTTTATGATTTTTTATCTTATTTTAGCTAAAAGAAAACATTGCAACAAGAAAATTGCTATTTCAAGTGTGTTAGGTATTCAAAATCCAGCCCATGTAGCTTACAATAAACAACGTATTCATCAAAAATAGCTAAAATCTGACTTTTTTTTGTAAAAAATCATATAAATATTTGCTTCCGCGCCCTAATTTTATAATTTTTCATCATATTTTATCCACAGTATAGGTCCAAAAGCATGTTTATGAATCTATTAACAAAAATATCCATTTCAAAAATATGTAATATCTGACTTTATTTTTGTAAAAAATCATATAAATATTTGCTTCCGCGCCCGAATTTTATGATTTTTCATCATAATTTAGGTAAAAGAAAACATTGCAACAAGAAAATTGCTATTTCAAGTGTGGTAGGTATTCAAGAATCCAGCCAATGAAGCTTACAATATACAACGTATTCATCAAAAATAGGTAAAATCTGCCCACATTTTTGTAAAAAATTATATAAATATTTGCTTCCGCGCTCGAATTTTATAATTTCTCATCTTATTTTATCCATAGTATAGGTCCAAAAGCATGTTTATGAACATTTTAACAAAAATATCCATTTCAAAAATATGTAAAATCTGACTTTATTTTTGTAAAATATCATATAAATATTTGCTTCCTCGCCCGAATTTTATGATTTTTCATCATATTTTATCCGCAGTATGGGTCCAAAAGCATGTTTATGAATGTATTAACAAAAATATCCATTTCAAGAATATGTAAAATCTGACTTTATTTTTGTAAAAAATCATATAAATATTTGCTTCCGCGCCCGAAGTTTATGAATTTTTATCATATTTTAGGTAAAAGAAAACATTGCAACAAGAAAATTGCTATTTCAAGTGTGTTATGTATTCTAGAATTCAGCCCAGGTAGCTTACAATATACAACGTATTCATCAAAAATAGGTAAAATCTGACTTTTTTTGTAAAAAATCATATAAATATTTGCTTCCGCGCCCGAATTTTATAATTTTTCATCATATTTTATCCACAGTATAGGTCCAAAAGCATGTTTATGAATCTATTAACAAAAATATCCATTTCAAAAATATGTAAAATCTGACTTTATTTTTGTAATAAATCATATAAATATTTGCTTCCGCGCCTGGATTTTATGATTTTTCATCATAATTTCGCTAAAAGAAAACATTGCAACAAGAAAATTGCTATTTCAAGTGTGGTAGGTATTCTAGATTCCAGCCAATGAAGCTTACAATATACAACGTATTCATCAAAAATAGGTAAAATCTAACTTTATTTTTGTAAAAAATTATATAAATATTTGCTTCCGCGCTCGAATTTTATAATTTTTCATCATATTTTATCCATAGTATAGGTCCAATAGCATGTTTATGAACGTTTTAACAAAAATATCCATTTCAAAAATATGTAAAATCTGACTTTATTTTTGTAAAATATCATATAAATATTTTCTTCCGCGCTCGAATTTTATGATTTTTCATCATATTTTAGCTAAAAGAAAACATTGAACAAGAAAATTGCTATTTCAATTGTGTTAGGTATTCTAGAATCCAGCCCATGTAGCTTACAATATACAACGTATTTATCAAAAATAGGTAAAATCTGACTTTTTTTTTGTAAAAAATCATATAAATATTTGTTTGCGCGCCCGAATTTTATAATTTTTCATCATATTTTATCCGCAGTATAGGTCCAAAAGCATGTTTATGAATGTTTTAACAAAAATATCCATTTCAAGAATAGGAAAAATCTGACTTTATTTTTGTAAAAAATCATATAAATATTTGATTCCGCGCCCAAATTTTATGATTTTTCAGTGTTAGGTATTCCACAATCCAGCCCATGTAGCTTAAAATATACAACGTATTCATCAAAAATAGGTAAAATCTGACTTTTTTTTGTAAAAAATCATTTAAATATTTGCTTCCGCGCCCGAATTTTATAATTTTTTATCATATTTTATCCACAGTATAGGTCCAAAAGCATGTTTATGAATGTATTAACAAAAATATCCATTTCAAGAATATTATTATTATTATTATTCTTATTATTATTATTATTATTTTGAATACTGTACCCTACAGACAAATGTCCAATTACAGGGTAAGAAAAAAGAAGTTTAGAAAAATTAAATACATTTTTTTATATCTTCAATACTACTGTTAAATAGATCGATGTAAGTCTCGACAGAATGGTAGCAATTTATCATATAGTGAATCGGAGAATTATATAAAATAGTAGATCTAGCCGTATGTGGATAAAAAGTTTTATTGTACCGAGAAGATATGCGAGGAACTTGAAGAGGTAATTTATGCAATAAAAATGGACAACCAATTGTACTATTTACTAATTTAAAAATTAAAATGGTTGCTTGCATATTTCTTCTTTGTATTAGGAATTGTAATTCGAAACTTTCCAATAAGATGGATTGTGGTGTACCTCTGGCTGGATAGGAACCATTATTAATAAAAGTAGCGGCTTTGATAAATTTTCGCTGAACCCGTTCGATTAAATTGATGGAATTGTTGTTATTCGGATTCCATATTACTGAACAGTACTCTAGATGGGGCCTTACTAAACTGACTAATAACAGCCTTAAAATATTCTTATTACGTATGTGATCGGAATGACGAATAATAAAACCTAGACATTTATAAGCTTTTGAAACCTTATTTTCGATGTGAGTTTGAAAAGTAAATCTGGGATCGAAAGAAATACCTAAATCCATGACAGAAGAAGGTCTGTTTAAAGTCTGACCATTAATAGTATAAACATATTTAATATCATGCGATTTGCGTATAAAGGACATAATATTACATTTCTGTATATTTAGAAAAAGATTGTTTGTGACACACCAATTGAATACTTTGTCTAAATTATTTTGAAGTAATTCACAGTCTTGTTCATTAATAATTTTAAGGAATATTTTTAAATCGTCTGCATACTATAAAAACTCAACGTTAAGATTAGACGTAATATCGTTAATGAACATGTTAAATAATAACGGCCCCAGTACTGATCCCTGAGGAACACCAGAACTCTGCATGAAATAATTTGATTTGTACCCGTGAGTACTAACATACATGTATCTGTTACTTAAGTAGGAGGATATCAGGTTTATTAAAGAAAAAGATAAACCGAAGAACTCGAGTTTTTGGACTAAAATATTATAATCCAGTTTATCAAAGGCTTTAGAAAAGTCCATGTATACAACGTCAACCTGGTTTTGTTCCGCGATAGCTTCGCTTATGAATTGAGATTTGCACATTAAATTTGTAACCGTTGATCTACCTTGAATGAAGCCATGTTGATTAGGTGATAGCAAAATAGCAATATGTTTATACATTTTATTGTGTAGAATAGTTTCGAATAGTTTGCTGAATTTGATATTATTGCGACTGGTCTATAATTTTCAATATTAGTCTTATCACCTTTTTTAAAGATGGGAGTAACTCGTGATATTTTTCAACGTTCGGGATAAGTAGATTTATTGATTATTAAGTTAAAGATGTATGTTAATGGCTTCAAAAAGGCAAATGCACAGTCTTTTATTAAAAAAGAGGGAACAGAGTCAGGTCCTGCAGTGTGCTTAGACTTGAGCTTATTAATTGCCTCTAAAACATCATCTTCAGATATGGAGTTGATAATTAATTTATGTGGACAAACATTGGAGGACGATACAGTATTTTGATTATTACTGTTGTCGGAAAATGATCCGGAGAAGAAATCAGCAAAAGCATTTACAATAGACTGAGGGTTGTCAATAGTATCACCATTGAATGTTAAAACATTAGAGATTGAAGAGGTTTTTCGTTTATTATTAATAAATAACCAAAATTTTTTGGGGTCTTCAGAAATTTCGTTCTGTATTAATATGCAGTAGGAATTATAAGCGTCATTTACCATCGATTTAACACTAGATCTGAGTGATATATATCTAGATTTGTCTGCAGTACTACCTGTTTTTTTATATTGCTTAAATGCTTTATGTTTTTGTCTTATTGTGTGAATGATTGAGCCCGAAAACCAAGGAGGATAAGAACGGATGCATGGTTTTTTGAGAGGAACATTTTCCTGTAGTATATTATTTAAAGTATTATAAAATTCGCTGACTGCTACATTCACATCACTTTTTTGATCAATAAAATCTCACTTGCAATAGTATAAAGCATTATAAAGAGATGGAAAATTCGCTTTTTTGAAATTATAGTCCATTTTACTAGTGGTATTGAATTTCGAAGGTTTTTTAGTATTGAGACAGATTTCTACACATAAAGAAGGATGATAAAGAATGTCTTCTTTAACAATATAATCATCAGAACGTGATACGGTGCAAGTAATGTTAGTTAAGATCAGATCGAGAATATTTTGATTGTTATTGTAAATATAATTGCATTGTTTTAATTGTAGAAAATTTAAAAAATTTGAAAGAGAATTATAAAGAGGACATAACGATAAATTTTGATAACATTTAGCATAATTTTTGATATTGAAATCACCAAAAATTAAAAGAAGAGAGTTATGAAGAAAATGTAACGATGAAATTATATCAAAAACTGAATCATAATTACTTAGTTTACAAGACAGAGGTATATAAATATTCATGATGTATAGCACTGAATGATCAACATGAGGTTTGATTAGTAGAATGTCTATATTAGGAATATCATCAAGCTTGTTAGAGTAGGTATGTATATCAATTTTGGTTGCAATCATTTTATTTTTCAATGCAATTAGGACACCGCCACCCCTCTTCGTTTTGGTTGCTTCAAAATTACGATCACTTCTGAAAACTTGAAAGTGGTTTGAATCAAATAGTTCAGAACTCGAAATGCCGTCATGACACCAGGTTTCAGTGAGAGCAAAAACATCATATTGAGATAAGAGAAGAGAGTTAACATATAGATTGTGACACTTAGAATTTAATCCACGAACGTTTTGGTAATAACATAGTATGTTACTGTTTACCGAGTGGTTAGTTGCAGGCTGAGAATAAGTGTGCTTTAATTGCTATGATTCACCCAGTATTGATTTTTTAAACTTTGTGAGGTTAGTTTTGTAGGTATGACAGTTGTTGTCCCATGCTGCATGATCAATTGATATATCTGCTTTAGTAGATGATTTGAATTGAGTACAATTGACACATTTATAGATTGTTGCGTTACATTTCTCGGAAGTATGAGGCTCAGCACATTTAGGGCATGAAGGACTTTGTTTGGAGCACTGAGAAGCGAGGTGATGGAAACCACAGCAGTTATAACATCTACGAAGATCTATAGCATCGAAAACAGAACAGTAGTCATAACCAACAATTAAAAAGCCCGAATTAATTATTTTGTGGTAAGCTGCGAGATCGACTTGTATGACAGCTTGGAAAACTTTGGTGTTCTTACGTAGTGGTTTAATGTTAATAACATCACAAGTGCTGGATTCAGAGAAACAGTTTTTGTTTTGATTTTTTAAATAATTTGTTAATATGGATGATTCTAAATTTTCATTAATACCAACAACTCTTATTCTTGGGTTAAGTGCAGGTAATTGATTCGCGACATATTTATCACCTAGTTTTTCGTTAACTAATTCTTTTAATTTTGCAGAAGAAGCATTACTGTCACAGCTGACTACAAGACTGCCATTTTTTGAATGTTTTACTTTAGTAAAATGGATATTAGCTTCAACTGGATTAATAGATCTGGACATTTCAAATTTTGTTGTGGCGGCATTTTGAACGCTGTTTTTGGGCTTGATGATAATAGGGGGCTCAATGCTTTTATTTTTAACGACGTTAGAAAAAGTCTTAGGATTAGAACTTTTATGTAACAGGCTACAAGTATTTTCGTTAGGAGTAAATAATTCATGAAATTTGTTTTCCGCCGCTTTTATAACATCATCCTTAAATGAAAGAAGTTGAGAAGTAATACAATTATTAATATCGGACTGGAATTGCTTAAAAGTATCATTGAGGTTGTCTAAGTTGAATGATTTTTGTAAAACTGACATGGAATTAAGCAGTTCATTTAATGTAGATTCAAGTTTTTGGAGTTTGGATGTACTAGTTACTTCACAAGTGAGTTTACAATTATCACATAGGTAAAATATGTTATTGTTTTTTTCTATTAGTTTGTATTCATTTTCAAACAGATTTAAACAAGATGCATGGAACCAGCTATCGCAGCTACCCTCGCAGCCTACGAAAGCTTGATCTCTTTTCTTCGATCGACATTTAGCGCATTGAGACATGATGATATGTTACATAACGCAAAAAGTATATAATTACAAAGTAAATTTAAAGAAAATAATAAAAACCTACAACTAACTAAAATATATTAAATGAATGACGAAATGATATACAAAGGACACTGTTGGGATTTAGGAGGCGCCAGTGGGGTCCGTCACGGCAAGGAAATAAGACGCACAGGCTGAGGACCACGGAAGGGATTACAATAGAGAATAAGTGTTACTGAACATGAGAAAGCAAATAAATAATAATAAATAACCTAACTACCCTAACTACGACTAAATCTAATAAAAAATAATTAAAAATATGTGCAATAAAAACCTAAAAATTTAAGTAGAATAAAAATCAACTAAATATTATTTAAAACATATGGGACATAAATTGAATATAATTTAAAATTTATAAATAAGATGAGAGCATAACAAAATAAAATGAAATAACGCTGAATTAAAAAGAGTAGAAATTTAATAAAAACGTTTTGGAAGCACTGCAAATTTTAATATATTTAATTAAACCGGCCTTGGTTTGTCAATGGCGGTATATAGCATTTGAGCCATGTGACTTAAAAGAAATACAATAAAATCAAAATAATCTTACATTCAGACCATGGAACAGACTAGATAAAAATATCACTAAACACATCACGAGATTAGTTATCGAGTAGTAACCCATAACACATAAATAGAGCACGAATATCTCACAATAATTAGGTTTATAAGAGGAGCACAAAAAAACACAGCATCACTTAAAACACAGAAAAATACAGTAAATATGTAAAATCTGACTTTATTTTTGTAAAAAATCATATAAATATTTGCTTCAGCGCCCGAATTTAGGATTTTTCATCATATTTTAGCTAAAAGAAAACATTGCAACAAGAAAATTGCTATTTCAAGTATGTTAGGTATTCTAGAATCCAGCCCATGTAGCTTACAATATACAACGTATTCATCAAAAATAGATAAATCTGACTTTTTTTTTTTTGTAAAATATCATATAAAAATTTGTTTGCGCGCCCGAATTTTATAACTTTTCATCATATTTTATTCGTAGTATAGGTCCAAAAGCATGTTTATGAATGTTTTAACAAAAATATTCATTTCAAGAATAGGAAAAATCTGACTTTTTTTTGTAAAAAATCATATAAATATTTGCTTCCGCGCTCGAATTTTATGATTTTTCATCATATTTTAGCTAAAAGAAAACATTGCAACAAGAAAATTGCTATTTCAAGTGTGGTAGGTATTCTAGAATCCAGCCAATGAAGCTTACAATATACAACGTATTCATCAAAAATAGGTAAAATCTGACTTTTTTTTTGTAAGAAATTATATAAATATATGCTTCCGCGCCCGAATTTTATAATTTTTCATCATATTTTATCCACAGTATAGGTCCAAAAGCATGTTTATGAAAGCTTTAACAAAAATATCCATTTCAAGCATAGGTAAAATCTGACTTTATTTTTGTAAATAATCATATAAATATTTGCTGCCGCGCCCGAATTTTATGATTTTTCATCATAATTTAGGTAAAAGAAAACATTGCAACAAGAAAATTGCTATTTCAAGTATGGTAGGTATTCTAGAATCCAGCCAATGAAGCTTACAATATACAACGTATTCATCAAAAATAGGTAAAATCTGACTTTTTTTTTGTAAAAAATCATATAAATATTTGCTTCTGCACCCGAATTTTATAATTTTTCATCATATTTTATCCACAGTATAGGTCCAAAAGCATGTTTATGAATGTATTAACAAAAATATCCATTTCAAGCATATGTAAAATCTGACTTTATTTTTTTAAAAAATCATATAAATATTATCTTCCGCGCCCGAATTTTATGATTTTTCATCATATTTTAGGTAAAAGAAAACATTGCAACAAGAAAATTGCTATTTCAAGTGTGGTAGGTATTCTAGAATCCAGCCAATGAAGCTTACAATATACAACGTATTCATCAAAAATAGGTAAAATCTAACTTTTTTTTTGTAAAAAATCATATAAATATTTGCTTCCGCGCCCGAATTTTGTAATTTTTCATCATATTTTATTCACAGTATAGGTCCAAAAGCATGTTTATGAATGTATTAATAAAAATATCCATTTCAAGATTATGTAAAATCTGACTTTATTTTTGTAAAAAATCATATAAATATTTGCATCCGCGCCCGAATTTTATGATTTTTCATCATATTTGAGCTAAAAGAAAACATTGCAATAAGAAAGTTGCTATTTCAAGTGTGTTAGGTATTCTAGAATCCAGCCCAGGTAGTTTACAATATACAACGTATTCATCAAATATAGGTAAAATCTGACTTTTTGTTAGTAAATAATCATATAAATATTTGTTTACGCGCCCGAATTTTATAATTTTTCATCATATTTTATCCACAGTATAGGTCCAAAAGCATGTTTATAAATGTTTTAACAAAAATATCCATTTCAAGAATAGGTAAAATCTGACTTTAATCTTGTAAAAAATCATATAAATATTTGCTTCCGCGTCCGAATTTTATGATTTTTCATCATAATTTAGGTAAAAGAAAACATTGCAACAAGAAAATTGCTATTTCAAGTATGGTAGGTATTCTAGAATCCAGCCAATGAAGCTTACAATATACAACGTATTCATGAAAAATAGGTAAAATCTGACTTTTTTTTTGTAAAAAATCATATAAATATTTGCTTCCGCGCCCGAATTTTATAATTTTTCATCATATTTTATCCACAGTATAGGTCCAAAAGCATGTTTATGAATCTATTAACAAAAAATCCATTTCAAGAATATGTAAAATCTGACTTTATTTTTGTAAAAAATCATATAAATATTTGCTTCCGAGCCCAAATTTTATGATTTTTCATCATATTTTAGCTAAAAGAAAACATTGCAACAGGAAAATTGCTATTTCAAGTGTGGTAGGTATTCTAGAATCCAGCTCATGTAGTTTACAATATACAACGTATTCAACAAAAATAGGTAAAATCTGACTTTTTTTTTGTAAAAAATCATATAAATATTTGCTTCCGCGCCCGAATTTTATAATTTTTTATCATATTTTATCCACAGTATAGGTCCAAAAACATGTTTATGAACGTTTTAACAAAAATATCCATTTCAAAAATATGTAAAATCAGACTTTATTTTTGTAAAAAATCATATAAATATTTGCTTCCGCGCCCGCATTTTATGATTTTTCATCATATTTTAGCTAAAAGAAAACATTGCAACAAGAAAATTGCTATTTCAAGTGTGTTAGGTATTCTAGAATCCAGCCCATGTAGCTTACAATATACAACGTATTCATCAAAAATAGGTAAAATCTGACTTTTTTTTTGTAAAAAATCATATAAATATTTGCTTCCGCGCCCGAATTTTATAATTTTTCATCATATTTTATCCATAGTATAGGTCCAAAAGCATGTTTATGAACGTTTTAACAAAAATATCCATTTCAAAAATATGTAAAATCTGACTTTATTTTTGTAAAATATCATATAAATATTTGCTTCCGCGCCCGAATTTTATGATTTTTCATCATATTTTAGCTAAAAGAAAACATTGCAACAAAAAAATTGCTATTTCAAGTGTGTTAGGTATTCCACAATCCAGCCCATGTAGCTTAAAATATACAACGTATTCATCAAAAATAGGTAAAATCTAATTTTTTTTTGTAAAAAATCATTTAAATATTTGTTTCCGCACCCGAATTTTATAATTTTTCATCATATTTTATCCAGAGTATAGGTCCAAAATCATGTTTATGAATGTATTAACAAAAATATCCATTTCAAGAATATGTAAAATCTGACATTATTTTTGTAAAAAATCATATAAATATTTGCTTCCGCGCCCCAATTTTATGAATTTTTATCATATTTTAGCTAAAAGAAAACATTGCAACAAAGAAATTGCTATTTCAAGTGTGTTAGGTATTCTAGAATCCAGCCCAGGTAGCTTACAATATACAACGTATTCATCAAAAATAGGTAAAATCTGACTTTTTTTGTAAAAAATCATATAAATATTTGTTTACGCGCCCGAATTTTATAATTTTTCATCATATTTTATCCGCAGTATAGGTCCAAAAGCATGTTTATGAATGTTTTAACAAAAATATCCATTTCAAAAATATGTAAAATCTGACTTTATTTTTGTAAAAAATCATATAAATATTAGCTTCCGCGCCTGAATTTTATGAATTTTCATCATATTTTAGCTAAAAGAAAACATTGCAACAAGAAAATTGCTATTTCAAGTGTGTTAGGTATTCTAGAATCCAGCCAGTGTAGCTTACAATATACAACGTATTCATCAAAAATAGGTAAAATCTGACTTTTTTTTGTAAAAAATCATATAAATATTTGCTTCCGCGCCCGAATTTTCTAATTTTTCATCATATTTTATCCACAGTATGGGTCCAAAAGCATGTTTATGAATGTTTTAACAAAAATATTCATTTCAAAAATATGTAAAATCTGACTTTATTTTTGTAAAAAATCATATAAATATTTGCTTCCGCGCCTGAATTTTATGAATTTTCATCATATTTTAGCTAAAAGAAAACATTGCAACAAGAAAATTGCTATTTCAAGTGTGTTAGGTATTCTAGAATCCAGCCCGTGTAGCTTACAATATACAACGTATTCATCAAAAATAGGTAAAATCTGACTTTTTTTTGTAAAAAATCATATAAATATTTGCTTCCGCGCCCGAATATAATGATTTTTCATCATATTTTAGCTAAAAGAAAACATTGCAACAAGAAAATTCCTATTTCAAGTGTGTTAGGGATTCTAGAATCCAGCCCATGTAGCTTATAATATACAACGTATTCATCAAAAATAGGTAAAATTTGCCTTTTTTTTGTAAAAAATCATATAAATATTTGTTTGCGCGCACGAATTTTATAATTTTTCATCATATTTTATCCGTAGTATAGGTCCAAAAGCATGTTTATGAATGTTTTAACAAAAATATCCATTTCAAGAATAGGAAAAATCTGACTATATTTTTGTAAAAAATCATATAAATATTTGCTTCCGCGCCCGAGTTTTATGATTTTTCATCATATTTTAGCTAAAAGAAAACATTGCAACAAGAAAATTGCTATTTCAAGTGTGTTAGGTATTCCACAATCCAGCCCATGTAGCTTAAAATATACAACGTATTCATCAAAAATAGGTAAAATCTAATTTTTTTTTGTAAAAAATCATTTAAATATTTGTTTCCGCACCCGAATTTTATAATTTTTCATCATATTTTATCCAGAGTATAGGTCCAAAATCATGTTTATGAATGTATTAACAAAAATATCCATTTAAAGAATATGTAAAATCTGACATTATTTTTGTAAAAAATCATATAAATATTTGCTTCCGCGCCCCAGTTTTATAAATTTTTATCATATTTTAGCTAAAATAAAACATTGCAACAAAGAAATTGCTATTTCAAGTGTGTTAGGTATTCTAGAATCCAGCCCAGGTAGCTTACAATATACAACGTATTCATCAAAAATAGGTAAAATCTGACTTTTTTTGTAAAAAATCATATAAATATTTGTTTACGCGCCCGAATTTTATAAGTTTTCATCATATTTTATCCGCAGTATAGGTCCAAAAGCATGTTTATGAATGTTTTAACAAAAATATCCATTTCAAAAATATGTAAAATCTGACTTTATTTTTGTAAAAAATCATATAAATATTTGCTTCCGCGCCTGAATTTTATGAATTTTCATCATATTTTAGCTAAAAGAAAACATTGCAACAAGAAAATTGCTATTTCAAGTGTGTTAGGTATTCTAGAATCCAGCCCGTGTAGCTTACAATATACAACGTATTCATCAAAAATAGGTAAAATCTGACTTTTTTTTGTAAAAAATCATATAAATATTTGCTTCCGCGCCCGAATTTTCTAATTTTTCATCATATTTTATCCACAGTATAGGTCCAAAAGCATGTTTATGAATGTTTTAACAAAAATATCCATTTCAAAAATATGTAAAATGTGACTTTATTTTTGTAAAAAATCATATAAATATTTGCTTCCGCGCCTGAATTTTATGAATTTTCATCATATTTTAGCTAAAAGAAAACATTGCAACAAGAAAATTGCTATTTCAAGTGTGTTAGGTATTCTAGAATCCAGCCCGTGTAGCTTACAATATACAACGTATTCATCAAAAATAGGTAAAATCTGACTTTTTTTTGTAAAAAATCATATAAATATTTGCTTCCGCGCCCGAATTTTACAATTTTTCATCATATTTTATCTACTGTATAGGTCCAAAAGCATGTTTATGAATCTATTAACAAAATTATCCATTTCAAGAATATGTAAAATCTGACTTTATTTCTTGTAAAAATCATATAAATATTAGCTTCCGTGCCCGAATTTTATGATTTTTCATCATAATTTAGGTAAAAGAAAACATTGCAACAAGAAAATTGCTATTTCAAGTGTGTTAGGTATTCTAGAATCCAGCCCAGGTAGTTTACAATATACAACGTATTCATCAAATATAGGTAAAATCTGACTTTTTGTTTGTAAATAATCATATAAATATTTGTTTACACGCCCGAATTTTATAATTTTTCATCATATTTTATCCATAGTATAAGTCCAAAAGCATGTTTATGAATGTTTTAACAAAAATATCCATTTCAAGAATAGGTAAAATCTGACTTTAATCTTGTAAAAAATCATATAAATATTTGCTTCCGCGCCCGAATTTTATGATTTTTTATCATAATTTAGGTAAAAGAAAACATTGCAACAAGAAAATGGCTATTTCAAGTGTGTTAGGTTCTCTAGAATCCAGCCCAGGTAGTTTACAATATACAACGTATTCATCAAAAATAGGTAAAATCTGACTTTTTTTTTGTAAAAAATCATATAAATATTTGCTTCCGCGCCCGAATTTTATAATTTTTCATCATATTTTATCCACAGTATAGGTCCAAAAGCATGTTTATGAATCTATTAACAAAAATATCCATTTCAAGAATATGTAAAATATGACTATATTTTTGTAAAAAATCATATAAATATTTGCTTCCGAGCCCGAATTTTATGATTTTTTATCATAATTTAGGTAAAAGAAAACATTGCAACAAGAAAATTGCTATTTCAAGTATGGTAGGTATTCTAGAATCCAGCCAATGAAGCTTACAATATACAACGTATTCATCAAAAATAGGTAAAATCTGACTTTATTTTTGTAAAAAATTATATAAATATTTGCTTCCGCGCTCGAATTTTATAATTTTTTATCATATTTTATTCATAGTATAGGTCCAAAAGCATGTTTATGAACGTTTTAACAAAAATATCCATCTTAAAAATATGTAAAATCTGACTTTATTTTTTTAAAATATCATATAAACATTTGCTTCCGCGGCCGTATTTTATGATTTTTCATCATATTTTAGCTAAAAGAAAACATTGCAACAAGAAAATTGCTATTTCAAGTGTGTTAGGTATTCTAGAATCCAGCCCATGTAGCTTACAATATACAACGTATTCATCAAAAAAAGGTAAAATCTGACTTTTTTTTGTAAAAAATCATATAAATATTTGTTTGCGCGCCCGAATTTTTTAATTTTTCATCATATTTTATCCGCAGTATAGGTCCAAAAGCATGTTTATGAATGTATTAACAAAAATATCCATTTCAAGCATATGTAAAATCTGACTTTATTTCTTTTAAAAATCATATAAATATTAGCTTCCGCGCCCGAATTTCATGATTGTTCATCATAATTTAGGTAAAAGAAAACATTGCAACATGAAAATTGATATTTTAAGTGTGGTAGGTATTCTAGAATCCAGCCAATGAAGCTTAAAAAATACAACGTATTCATCAATAATAGGTAAAATCTGACTTTTTTTTGTAAAAAATCATTTAAATATTTGCTTTCGTGCCCTAATTTTATAATTTATCATCATATTTTATCCACAGTATAGGTCCAAAAGCATGTTTATGAATGTATTAACAAAAATATCTATTTCAAGAATATGTAAAATCTGACTTTATTTTTGTAAAAAATCATATAAATATTTGCTTCCGCGCCCGAATTTTATGATTTTTCATCATAATTTAGGTAAAAGAAAACATTGCAACAAGAAAATTGCTATTTCAAGTGTGGTAGGTATTCTAGAATGCAGGCAATGAAGCTTACAATATACAACGTATTTATCAAAAATAGGTAAAATCTGACTTTTTTTTGTAACAAAATCATATAAATATTTGCTTCCGCGCCCGAATTTTATAATTTTTTATCATATTTTATCCACAGTATAGGTCCAAAAGCATGTTTATGAATCTATTAACAAAAATATCCATTTCAAATATGTAAAATCTGACTTTTGGTCCTATACTGCGGATAAAATATGATGAAAAATTATAAAATTCGGACGTGCAAACAAATATTTATATGATTTTTTACAGAAAAAAAAGTCAGATTTTACCTATTTTTTATGAATACGTTGTATATTGTAAGCTACATGGGCTGAATTCTAGAATACCTAACACACTTGAAATAGCAATTTTCTTGTTGCAATGTTTTCTTTTTGCTAAAATATGATGAAAAATCTTAAAATTCGGGCGCGGAAGCAAATATTTATGATATTTTACAAAAATAAAGTCAAATTTTACATATTTTTGAAATGGATATTTTTGTTGAAACATTCATAAACATGCTTTTGGACCTATACTATGGATAAAATATGATGAAAAATTATATAAATTCGAGCGCGGAAGCAAATATTTATATAATTTTTTACAAAACTAAAGTCAGATTTTACCTATTTTTGATGAATACGTTGTATATTGAAAAGCTTCATTGGCTGGATTCTAGAATACCTACCACACTTGAAATAGCAATTTTCTTGTTGAAATGTTTTCTTTTACCTAAATTATGATGAAAAATCATAAAATTCGGGCGCGGAATCAAATATTTATTTTTGTAAAAAATCATATATATTTTCATCATATTTTAGCTAAAAGAAAACAATGCAACAAGAAAATTGCTATTTCAAGTGTGTTAGGTATTCTAGAATCCAGCCCAGGTAGCTTACAATATACAACGTATTCAACAAAAATAGGTAAAATCAGACTTTTTTTTATAAAAAATCATATAAATATTTGCTTCCGCGCCCAAATTTTATAATGTTTCATCATATTTTATCCGCAGTATAGGTCCAAAAGCATGTTTATGAATATTTTAACAAAAATATCCATTTCAAGAATAGGAAAAATCTGACTTTATTTTTGTAAAAAATCATATAAATATTTGCTTCCACGCCCGAATTTTATGATTTTTTATCTTATTTTAGCTAAAAGAAAACATTGCAACAAGAAAATTGCTATTTCAAGTGTGTTAGGTATTCAAAATCCAGCCCATGTAGCTTACAATATACAACGTATTCATGAAAAATAGCTAAAATCTGACTTTTTTTTGTAAAAAATCATATAAATAATTGCTTCCGCGCCCGAATTTTATAATTTTTCATCATATTTTATCCACAGTATAGGTCCAAAAGCATGTTTATGTATGTATTAACAAACATATCCATTTCAAGCATATGTAAAATCTGACTTTATTTCTTTTAAAAATCATATAAATATTAGCTTCCGCGCCCGAATTTTATGATTTTTCATCATATTTTAGCTAAAAGAAAACATTGCAACAAGAAAATTGCTATTTTAAGTGTTAGGTATTCTAGAATCCAGTCCGTGTAGCTTACAATATACAACGTATTCATCAAAAAAAGGTAAAATCTGACTTTTTTTTTGTAAAAAATCATATAAATATTTGTTTGCGCGCCCGAATTTTATAATTTTTCATTATGTTTTATTCGCAGTATAGGTCCAAAAGCATGTTTATGAATGTTTTAACAAAAATATCCATTTCAAGAATAGGAAAAATCTGACTTTATTTTTGTAAAAAATCATATAAATATTTGCTTCCGCGCCCGAATTTTATTATTTTTCATCATAATTTAGGTAAAAGAAAACATTGCAACAAGAAAATTGCTATTTCAATTATGGTAGGTATTCTAGAATCCAGCCAATGAAGCTTGCAATATACAACGTTTTCATCAAAAATAGGTAAAATCTGACTTTTTTTTGTAAAAAATCATATAAATATTTGCTTCCGCGCCCGAATTTTACAATTTTTCATCATATTTTATCCACTGTATAGGTCCAAAAGCATGTTTATGAATCTATTAACAAAATTATCCATTTCAAGAATATGTAAAATCTGACTTTATTTTTGTAAAAAATCATATAAATATTTAGGTATACTACGTCTAACGATCATTTGAAGAAGACTCGTTATCGTTTTATAATGGGTGCACAATAGCTAAAACCGCAATGTCAACATATTTCGGTCCGTACAGTTGACCAGTTCAGTATTTGCCATACTGGTATATATTTTACGCCCAGTATTCTACTGTAGACCAAGACGGCACTTTCCAGATTTTCTAAACCGATTACCAGGGCTGTATTTACTAATAATGAAAATTTTAATGCGTTTATCTTTTGATCTTAGAATTTACTAATTTTCTTATAGCTTATTATAATGTCTGTGAACTTGCCTCCAAAGGATTATTAAACGGTTATTTGTGGCTATGTAGGTATATAAACGGGTGGTGAGTTTAATTATTTTCACTTGTCATTTGTACCTCCTAACTAGTGTACGAAGGCTGATTATATAATATATTTTTTAAAATAGTTAAATATTAAACAATTTTTTTTTACTACTTTGGTAAGTAAAATGTGTGAAATGAAATATTTCACACCCCTACTCAAATTTTTCATTACTGCCCTGGCACATGCCAGGCTATTGGGACCCTCTATTGTACTGCCGTAATAAAACGATAACGAGTCTTCTTAAAATGATCGCTAGACGTACTATAAAAGAAAACATTGCAATAAGAAAATTGCTATTTCAAGTGTGGTAGGTATTCTAGAATCCAGCAAATGAAGCTTACAATATACAACGTATTCATCAAAAATAGGTAAAATCTGACTTTATTTTTGTAAAAAATTATATAAATATTTGCTTCCGCGCTCGAATTTTATAATTTTTGATCATATTTTATCCATAGTATAGATCCAAAAGCATGTTTATGAACGTTTTAACAAAAATATCCATTTCAAAAATATGTAAAATCTGACTTTATTTTTGTAAAATATCATATATATATTTGCTTGCGCGCCCGAATTTTATGATTTTTCATCCTATTTTAGCTAAAAGAAAACATTGAACAAGAAAATTGCTATTTCAAGTGTGTTAGGTATTCTACAATCCAGCCCATGTAGCTTACAATATACAACATATTCATCAAAACTAGGTAAAATCAGACTTTTTTTTTGTAAAAAATCATATAAATATTTGTTTGCGCGCCCGAATTTTATAATTTTTCATCATATTTTATCCGCAGTATAGGTTCAAAAGCATGTTTATGAATGTTTTAACAAAAATATCCATTTCAAGAATAGGTAAAATCTGACTTTAATCTTGTAAAAAATCATATAAATATTTGCTTCCGCGCCCGAATTTTATGATTTTTTATCATAGTTTAGGTAAAAGAAAATATTGCAACAAGAAAATTGCTATTTCAAGTGTGTTAGGTTCTCTAGAATCCAGCCCAGGTAGTTTACAATATACAAGTATTTATCAAAAATAGGTAAAATCTGACTTTTTTTTTGTAAAAAATCATATAAAAATTTGCTTCCGCGCCCGAATTTTATGATTTTTTATCATAATTTAGGTAAAAGAAAACATTGCAACAAGAAAATTGCTATTTTAATTATGGTAGGTATTCTAGAATCCAGCCAATGAAGCTTGCAATATACAACGTATTCATCAAAAATAGGTAAAATCTGACTTTTTTTTTGTAAAAAATCATATAAATATTTGCTTCCACGCCCGAATTTTATAATTTTTCATCATATTTTATCCACTGTATAGGTCCAAAAGCATATTTATGAATCTATTAACAAAAATATCCATTTCAAGAATATGTAAAATCTGACTTTATTTTTGTAAAAAATCATATAAATATTTGCTTCCGCGCCCGAATTTTATGATTTTTCATCATAATTTAGATAAAAGAAAACATTGCAACAATAAAATTGCTATTTCAAGTGTGGTAGGTATTCTAGAATCCAGCCAATGAAGCTTACAATATACAACGTATTCATCAAAAATAGGTAATATCTGACTTTATTTTTGTAAAAAATTATGTAAATATTTGCTTCCGCGCTTGAATTTTATAATTTTTCATCATATTTTATCCATAGTATAGATCCAAAAGCATGTTTATGAACGTTTTAACAAAAATATCCATTTCAAAAATATGTAAAATCTGACTTTATTTTTGTAAAATATCATATAAATATTTGCTTCCGCGCCCGAATTTTATGATTTTTCATCATATTTTAGCTAAAAGAAAACATTGAACAAGAAAATTGCTATTTCAAGTGTGTTAGGTATTCTAGAATCCAGCCCATGTAGCTTACAATATACAACGTATTCATCAAAAATAGGTAAAATCAGACTTTTTTTTTGTAAAAAATCATATAAATATTTGTTTGCGCGCCCGAATTTTATAATTTTTCATCATATTTTATCCGCAGTATACGTCCAAAAGCATGTTTATGAATATTTTAACAAAAATATCCATTTCAAGAATATGTAAAATCTGACTTTATTTTTGTAAAAAATCATATAAATATTTGATTCCGCGCCCAAATTTTATGATTTTTCATCATATTTTAGCTAAAAGAAAACAATTCAAGAAGAAAATTGCTATTTCAAGTGTGTTAGGTATTCCACAATCCAGCCCATGTAGCTTAAAATAGACAACGTATTCATCAAGAATAGGTAAAATCTGACTTTTTTTTGTAAAAAATCATTTAAATATTTGCTTCCGCGCTCGAATTTTATAATTTTTTATCATATTTTATCCACAGTATAGGTCCAAAAGCATGTTTATGAATGTATTAACAAAAATATCCATTTCAAGAATATGTAAAATCTGACTTTAGTTTTGTAAAAAATCATATAAATATTTGCTTCCGCGCCCGAATTTTATGATTTTTCATCATATTTGAGCTAAAAGAAAACATTGCAATAAGAAAGTTGCTATTTCAAGTGTGTTAGGTATTCTAGAATCCAGCCCAGGTAGTTTACAATATACAACGTATTCATCAAATATAGGTAAAATCTGACTTTTTGTTAGTAACTAATCATATAAATATTTGTTTACGCGCCCGAATTTTATAATTTTTCATCATATTTTATCCACAGTATAGGTCCAAAAGCATGTTTATAAATGTTTTAACAAAAATATCCATTTCAAGAATAGGTAAAATCTGACTTTAATCTTGTAAAAAATCATATAAATATTTGCTTCCGCGTCCGAATTTTATGATTTTTTATCATAATTTAGGTAAAAGAAAACATTGCAACAAGAAAATTGCTATTTCAAGTGTGTTAGGTTCTCTAGAATCCAGCCCAGGTACTTTTCAATATACAACGTATTCATCAAGAATAGGTAAAATCTGACTTTTTTTTGTAAAAAATCATTTAAATATTTGCTTCCGCGCCCGAATTTTATAATTTTTCATCATATTTTATCCACAGTATAGGTCCAAAAGCATGTTTATGAATGATTTAACAAAAATATCCATTTCATGAATAGGTAAAATCTGACTTTATTTTTGTAAAAAATCATATAAATATTTGCTTCCGCGCCCGAATTTTATGATTTTTTATCATAATTTAGGTAAAAGAAAACATTGCAACAAGAAAATTGTTATCTCAAGTGTTCTAGGTATTCTAGAATCCAGCTAATGAAGCTTACAATATATAAAGTATTCTTCAAAAATAGGTAAAATCTGACTTTTTTTTGTAAAAAATCATAATTATTTGCTTCCGCGCCCGAATTTTATAATTTTTCATCTTATTTTATCCACAGTATAGGTCCAAAAGCATGTTTATGAATCTATTAACAAAAATATCCATTTCAAGAATATGTAAAATCTGACTATATTTTTGTAAAAAATCATATAAATATTTGCTTCCGCGCCCGAATTTTATAATTTTTCATCATAATTTAGGTAAAAGAAAACATTGCAACAAGAAAATTGCGATTTTATTTATGGTAGGTATTCTAGAATCCAGCCAATGAAGCTTGCAATATACAACGTATTCATCAAAAATAGGTAGAATCTGACTTTTTTTTTGTAAAAAATCATATAAATATTTGCTTCCGCGTCCGAATTTTATAATTTTTCATCATATTTTATCCACTGTATAGGTCCAAAAGCATGTTTATGAATCTATTAACAAAAATATCCATTTCAAGAATATGTAAAATCTGACTTTATTTTTGTAAAAAATCATATAAATACTTGCTTCCGCGCCCGAATTTTATGATTTTTCATCATAATTTAGATAAAAGAAAACATTGCAACAATAAAATTGCTATTTCAAGTGTGGTAGGTATTCTAGAATCCAGCCAATGAAGCTTACAATATACAACGTATTCATCAAAAATAGGTAAAATCTGACTTTATTTTTTCAAAAAATCATATAAATATTAGCTTCCGCGCCCGAATTTTATGATTTTTCATCATAATTTAGGTAAAAGAAAACATTGCAACCAGAAAATTGCTATTTCAAGTGTGGTAGGTATTCTAGAATCCAGCCAATGAAGCTTAAAATATACAACGTATTCATCAAAAATAGGTAAAATCTGATTTTTTTTTGTAAAAAATCATTTAAATATTTGCTTCCGTGCCCGAATTTTATAATTTTTCATCATATTTTATCCACAGTATTGGTCCAAAAGCATGTTTATGAATGTATTAACAAAAATAACCATTTCAAGAATATGTAAAATCTGACTTTATTTTTGTAAAAAATCATATAAATATTTGCTTCCGCGCACGAATTTTATGATTTTTCATCATATTTTAGCTAAAAGAAAACTTTGCAACAAGAAATTTGCTATTTCAAGTGTGTTAGGTATTCTAGAATCCAGCCCAGGTAGTTTACAATATACAACGTATTTATCAAAAATAGGTAAATTCTGACTTTTTTTTATATTCATCAAAAATTGGTAAAATCTACATTTTTTTTGTAAAAAATCATTTAAATATTTGCTTCCGCGCCCGAATTTTATAATTTTTCATCATATTTTATCCACAGTATAGGTCCAAAATCATGTTTATGAATGTATTAACAAAAATATCCATTTCAAGAATATGTAAAATCTGACTTTATTTTTGTAAAAAATCATATAAATATTTACCTCCGCGCCCGAATTTTATGATTTTTCATCATAATTTAGGTAAAAGAAAACATTGCAACAAGAAAATTGCTATTTCAAGTGTGGTAGGTATTCTAGAATGCAGCCAATGAAGCTTAAAATATACAACGTATTTATCAAAATTAGGTAAAATCAGACTTTTTTTTTGTAAAAAATCATATAAATATTTTCTTCCGCGCCCGAATTTCATAATTTTTCATCATATTTTATCCACAGTATAGGTCCAAAAGCATGTTTATGAATCTATTAACAAAAATATCCATTTCAAGAATATGTAAAATCTGACTGTTGGTCCTATACTGCGGAAAAAATATGATGAAAAATTATAAAATTCGGGCGTGCAAACAAATATTTATATGATTTTTTACAGAAAAAAAAGTCAGATTTTACCTATTTTTTATGAATACGTTGTATATTGTAAGCTACATGGGCTGGATTCTAGAATACCTAACACACTTGAAATAGCAATTTTCTTTTTGCAATGTTTTCTTTTTGCTAAAATATGATGAAAAATCTTAAAATTCGGGCGCGAAAGCAAATATTTATATGATATTTTACAAAAATAAAGTCAAATTTTACATAATTTTTGAAATGGATATTTTTGTTAAAACATTCATAAACATGCTTTTGGACCTATACTATGGATAAAATATGATGAAAAATTATATAAATTCGAGCGCGGAAGCAAATATTTATATAATTTTTTACAAAACTAAAGTCAGTTTTTACCTATTTTTGATGAATACGTTGTATATTGTAAGCTTTATTGGCTGGATTCTAGAATACCTACCACACTTGAAATAGCAATTTTCTTGTTGCAATGTTTTCTTTTACATAAATTATGATGAAAAATCATAAAAATCAGGCGCGGAATCAAATATTTATTTTTGTAAAAAATCATATAATATTTTCATCATATTTTAGCTAAAAGAAAACATTGCAACAAGAAAATTGCTATTTCAAGTGTGTTAGGTATTCTAGAATCCAGCCCAGGTACCTTACAATATACAACGTATTCAACAAAAATAGGTAAAATCTGACTTTTTTTTGTAAAAAATCATATAAATATTTGTTTGCGCGCCCGAATTTTATAATTTTTCATCATGTTTTATTCGCAGTATAGGTCCAAAAGCATGTTTATGAATGTTTTCACAAAAATATCCATTTCAAGGATAGGAAAAATCTGACTTTATTTTTGTAAAAAATCATATAAATATTTGCTTCCACGCCCGAATTTTATGATTTTTTATCTTATTTTAGCTAAAAGAAAACATTGCAACAAGAAAATTGCTATTTCAAGTGTGTTAGGTATTCAAAATCCAGCCCATGTAGCTTACAATAAACAACGTATTCATCAAAAATAGCTAAAATCTGACTTTTTTTTGTAAAAAATCATATAAATATTTGCTTCCGCGCCCTAATTTTATAATTTTTCATCATATTTTATCCACAGTATAGGTCCAAAAGCATGTTTATGAATCTATTAACAAAAATATCCATTTCAAAAATATGTAAAATCTGACTTTATTTTTGTAAAAAATCATATAAATATTTGCTTCCGCGCCCGAATTTTACGATTTTTCATCATAATTTAGGTAAAAGAAAACATTGCAACAAGAAAATTGCTATTTCAAGTGTGGTAGGTATTCAAGAATCCAGCCAATGAAGCTTACAATATACAACGTATTCATCAAAAATAGGTAAAATCTGCCCACATTTTTGTAAAAAATTATATAAATATTTGCTTCCGCGCTCGAATTTTATAATTTCTCATCTTATTTTATCCATAGTATAGGTCCAAAAGCATGTTTATGAACATTTTAACAAAAATATCCATTTCAAAAATATGTAAAATCTGACTTTATTTTTGTAAAATATCATATAAATATTTGCTTCCTCGCCCGAATTTTATGATTTTTCATCATATTTTATCCGCAGTATGGGTCCAAAAGCATGTTTATGAATGTATTAACAAAAATATCCATTTCAAGAATATGTAAAATCTGACTTTATTTTTGTAAAAAATCATATAAATATTTGCTTCCGCGCCCGAAGTTTATGAATTTTTATCATATTTTAGGTAAAAGAAAACATTGCAACAAGAAAATTGCTATTTCAAGTGTGTTATGTATTCTAGAATTCAGCCCAGGTAGCTTACAATATACAACGTATTCATCAAAAATAGGTAAAATCTGACTTTTTTTGTAAAAAATCATATAAATATTTGCTTCCGCGCCCGAATTTTATAATTTTTCATCATATTTTATCCACAGTATAGGTCCAAAAGCATGTTTATGAATCTATTAACAAAAATATCCATTTCAAAAATATGTAAAATCTGACTTTATTTTTGTAATAAATCATATAAATATTTGCTTCCGCGCCTGGATTTTATGATTTTTCATCATAATTTCGCTAAAAGAAAACATTGCAACAAGAAAATTGCTATTTCAAGTGTGGTAGGTATTCTAGATTCCAGCCAATGAAGCTTACAATATACAACGTATTCATCAAAAATAGGTAAAATCTAACTTTATTTTTGTAAAAAATTATATAAATATTTGCTTCCGCGCTCGAATTTTATAATTTTTCATCATATTTTATCCATAGTATAGGTCCAATAGCATGTTTATGAACGTTTTAACAAAAATATCCATTTCAAAAATATGTAAAATCTGACTTTATTTTTGTAAAATATCATATAAATATTTTCTTCCGCGCTCGAATTTTATGATTTTTCATCATATTTTAGCTAAAAGAAAACATTGAACAAGAAAATTGCTATTTCAATTGTGTTAGGTATTCTAGAATCCAGCCCATGTAGCTTACAATATACAACGTATTTATCAAAAATAGGTAAAATCTGACTTTTTTTTTGTAAAAAATCATATAAATATTTGTTTGCGCGCCCGAATTTTATAATTTTTCATCATATTTTATCCGCAGTATAGGTCCAAAAGCATGTTTATGAATGTTTTAACAAAAATATCCATTTCAAGAATAGGAAAAATCTGACTTTATTTTTGTAAAAAATCATATAAATATTTGATTCCGCGCCCAAATTTTATGATTTTTCAGTGTTAGGTATTCCACAATCCAGCCCATGTAGCTTAAAATATACAACGTATTCATCAAAAATAGGTAAAATCTGACTTTTTTTTGTAAAAAATCATTTAAATATTTGCTTCCGCGCCCGAATTTTATAATTTTTTATCATATTTTATCCACAGTATAGGTCCAAAAGCATGTTTATGAATGTATTAACAAAAATATCCATTTCAAGAATATTATTATTATTATTATTCTTATTATTATTATTATTATTTTGAATACTGTACCCTACAGACAAATGTCCAATTACAGGGTAAGAAAAAAGAAGTTTAGAAAAATTAAATACATTTTTTTATATCTTCAATACTACTGTTAAATAGATCGATGTAAGTCTCGACAGAATGGTAGCAATTTATCATATAGTGAATCGGAGAATTATATAAAATAGTAGATCTAGCCGTATGTGGATAAAAAGTTTTATTGTACCGAGAAGATATGCGAGGAACTTGAAGAGGTAATTTATGCAATAAAAATGGACAACCAATTGTACTATTTACTAATTTAAAAATTAAAATGGTTGCTTGCATATTTCTTCTTTGTATTAGGAATTGTAATTCGAAACTTTCCAATAAGATGGATTGTGGTGTACCTCTGGCTGGATAGGAACCATTATTAATAAAAGTAGCGGCTTTGATAAATTTTCGCTGAACCCGTTCGATTAAATTGATGGAATTGTTGTTATTCGGATTCCATATTACTGAACAGTACTCTAGATGGGGCCTTACTAAACTGACTAATAACAGCCTTAAAATATTCTTATTACGTATGTGATCGGAATGACGAATAATAAAACCTAGACATTTATAAGCTTTTGAAACCTTATTTTCGATGTGAGTTTGAAAAGTAAATCTGGGATCGAAAGAAATACCTAAATCCATGACAGAAGAAGGTCTGTTTAAAGTCTGACCATTAATAGTATAAACATATTTAATATCATGCGATTTGCGTATAAAGGACATAATATTACATTTCTGTATATTTAGAAAAAGATTGTTTGTGACACACCAATTGAATACTTTGTCTAAATTATTTTGAAGTAATTCACAGTCTTGTTCATTAATAATTTTAAGGAATATTTTTAAATCGTCTGCATACTATAAAAACTCAACGTTAAGATTAGACGTAATATCGTTAATGAACATGTTAAATAATAACGGCCCCAGTACTGATCCCTGAGGAACACCAGAACTCTGCATGAAATAATTTGATTTGTACCCGTGAGTACTAACATACATGTATCTGTTACTTAAGTAGGAGGATATCAGGTTTATTAAAGAAAAAGATAAACCGAAGAACTCGAGTTTTTGGACTAAAATATTATAATCCAGTTTATCAAAGGCTTTAGAAAAGTCCATGTATACAACGTCAACCTGGTTTTGTTCCGCGATAGCTTCGCTTATGAATTGAGATTTGCACATTAAATTTGTAACCGTTGATCTACCTTGAATGAAGCCATGTTGATTAGGTGATAGCAAAATAGCAATATGTTTATACATTTTATTGTGTAGAATAGTTTCGAATAGTTTGCTGAATTTGATATTATTGCGACTGGTCTATAATTTTCAATATTAGTCTTATCACCTTTTTTAAAGATGGGAGTAACTCGTGATATTTTTCAACGTTCGGGATAAGTAGATTTATTGATTATTAAGTTAAAGATGTATGTTAATGGCTTCAAAAAGGCAAATGCACAGTCTTTTATTAAAAAAGAGGGAACAGAGTCAGGTCCTGCAGTGTGCTTAGACTTGAGCTTATTAATTGCCTCTAAAACATCATCTTCAGATATGGAGTTGATAATTAATTTATGTGGACAAACATTGGAGGACGATACAGTATTTTGATTATTACTGTTGTCGGAAAATGATCCGGAGAAGAAATCAGCAAAAGCATTTACAATAGACTGAGGGTTGTCAATAGTATCACCATTGAATGTTAAAACATTAGAGATTGAAGAGGTTTTTCGTTTATTATTAATAAATAACCAAAATTTTTTGGGGTCTTCAGAAATTTCGTTCTGTATTAATATGCAGTAGGAATTATAAGCGTCATTTACCATCGATTTAACACTAGATCTGAGTGATATATATCTAGATTTGTCTGCAGTACTACCTGTTTTTTTATATTGCTTAAATGCTTTATGTTTTTGTCTTATTATGTGAATGATTGAGCCCGAAAACCAAGGAGGATAAGAACGGATGCATGGTTTTTTGAGAGGAACATTTTCCTGTAGTATATTATTTAAAGTATTATAAAATTCGCTGACTGCTACATTCACATCACTTTTTTGATCAATAAAATCTCACTTGCAATAGTATAAAGCATTATAAAGAGATGGAAAATTCGCTTTTTTGAAATTATAGTCCATTTTACTAGTGGTATTGAATTTCGAAGGTTTTTTAGTATTGAGACAGATTTCTACACATAAAGAAGGATGATAAAGAATGTCTTCTTTAACAATATAATCATCAGAACGTGATACGGTGCAAGTAATGTTAGTTAAGATCAGATCGAGAATATTTTGATTGTTATTGTAAATATAATTGCATTGTTTTAATTGTAGAAAATTTAAAAAATTTGAAAGAGAATTATAAAGAGGACATAACGATAAATTTTGATAACATTTAGCATAATTTTTGATATTGAAATCACCAAAAATTAAAAGAAGAGAGTTATGAAGAAAATGTAACGATGAAATTATATCAAAAACTGAATCATAATTACTTAGTTTACAAGACAGAGGTATATAAATATTCATGATGTATAGCACTGAATGATCAACATGAGGTTTGATTAGTAGAATGTCTATATTAGGAATATCATCAAGCTTGTTAGAGTAGGTATGTATATCAATTTTGGTTGCAATCATTTTATTTTTCAATGCAATTAGGACACCGCCACCCCTCTTCGTTTTGGTTGCTTCAAAATTACGATCACTTCTGAAAACTTGAAAGTGGTTTGAATCAAATAGTTCAGAACTCGAAATGCCGTCATGACACCAGGTTTCAGTGAGAGCAAAAACATCATATTGAGATAAGAGAAGAGAGTTAACATATAGATTGTGACACTTAGAATTTAATCCACGAACGTTTTGGTAATAACATAGTATGTTACTGTTTACCGAGTGGTTAGTTGCAGGCTGAGAATAAGTGTGCTTTAATTGCTATGATTCACCCAGTATTGATTTTTTAAACTTTGTGAGGTTAGTTTTGTAGGTATGACAGTTGTTGTCCCATGCTGCATGATCAATTGATATATCTGCTTTAGTAGATGATTTGAATTGAGTACAATTGACACATTTATAGATTGTTGCGTTACATTTCTCGGAAGTATGAGGCTCAGCACATTTAGGGCATGAAGGACTTTGTTTGGAGCACTGAGAAGCGAGGTGATGGAAACCACAGCAGTTATAACATCTACGAAGATCTATAGCATCGAAAACAGAACAGTAGTCATAACCAACAATTAAAAAGCCCGAATTAATTATTTTGTGGTAAGCTGCGAGATCGACTTGTATGACAGCTTGGAAAACTTTGGTGTTCTTACGTAGTGGTTTAATGTTAATAACATCACAAGTGCTGGATTCAGAGAAACAGTTTTTGTTTTGATTTTTTAAATAATTTGTTAATATGGATGATTCTAAATTTTCATTAATACCAACAACTCTTATTCTTGGGTTAAGTGCAGGTAATTGATTCGCGACATATTTATCACCTAGTTTTTCGTTAACTAATTCTTTTAATTTTGCAGAAGAAGCATTACTGTCACAGCTGACTACAAGACTGCCATTTTTTGAATGTTTTACTTTAGTAAAATGGATATTAGCTTCAACTGGATTAATAGATCTGGACATTTCAAATTTTGTTGTGGCGGCATTTTGAACGCTGTTTTTGGGCTTGATGATAATAGGGGGCTCAATGCTTTTATTTTTAACGACGTTAGAAAAAGTCTTAGGATTAGAACTTTTATGTAACAGGCTACAAGTATTTTCGTTAGGAGTAAATAATTCATGAAATTTGTTTTCCGCCGCTTTTATAACATCATCCTTAAATGAAAGAAGTTGAGAAGTAATACAATTATTAATATCGGACTGGAATTGCTTAAAAGTATCATTGAGGTTGTCTAAGTTGAATGATTTTTGTAAAACTGACATGGAATTAAGCAGTTCATTTAATGTAGATTCAAGTTTTTGGAGTTTGGATGTACTAGTTACTTCACAAGTGAGTTTACAATTATCACATAGGTAAAATATGTTATTGTTTTTTTCTATTAGTTTGTATTCATTTTCAAACAGATTTAAACAAGATGCATGGAACCAGCTATCGCAGCTACCCTCGCAGCCTACGAAAGCTTGATCTCTTTTCTTCGATCGACATTTAGCGCATTGAGACATGATGATATGTTACATAACGCAAAAAGTATATAATTACAAAGTAAATTTAAAGAAAATAATAAAAACCTACAACTAACTAAAATATATTAAATGAATGACGAAATGATATACAAAGGACACTGTTGGGATTTAGGAGGCGCCAGTGGGGTCCGTCACGGCAAGGAAATAAGACGCACAGGCTGAGGACCACGGAAGGGATTACAATAGAGAATAAGTGTTACTGAACATGAGAAAGCAAATAAATAATAATAAATAACCTAACTACCCTAACTACGACTAAATCTAATAAAAAATAATTAAAAATATGTGCAATAAAAACCTAAAAATTTAAGTAGAATAAAAATCAACTAAATATTATTTAAAACATATGGGACATAAATTGAATATAATTTAAAATTTATAAATAAGATGAGAGCATAACAAAATAAAATGAAATAACGCTGAATTAAAAAGAGTAGAAATTTAATAAAAACGTTTTGGAAGCACTGCAAATTTTAATATATTTAATTAAACCGGCCTTGGTTTGTCAATGGCGGTATATAGCATTTGAGCCATGTGACTTAAAAGAAATACAATAAAATCAAAATAATCTTACATTCAGACCATGGAACAGACTAGATAAAAATATCACTAAACACATCACGAGATTAGTTATCGAGTAGTAACCCATAACACATAAATAGAGCACGAATATCTCACAATAATTAGGTTTATAAGAGGAGCACAAAAAAACACAGCATCACTTAAAACACAGAAAAATACAGTAAATATGTAAAATCTGACTTTATTTTTGTAAAAAATCATATAAATATTTGCTTCAGCGCCCGAATTTAGGATTTTTCATCATATTTTAGCTAAAAGAAAACATTGCAACAAGAAAATTGCTATTTCAAGTATGTTAGGTATTCTAGAATCCAGCCCATGTAGCTTACAATATACAACGTATTCATCAAAAATAGATAAATCTGACTTTTTTTTTGTAAAAAATCATATAAATATTTGCTTCCGCGCCCGAATTTTATAATTTTTCATCATATTTTATCCACAGTATAGGTCCAAAAGCATGTTTATGAATCTATTAACAAAAAATCCATTTCAAGAATATGTAAAATCTGACTTTATTTTTGTAAAAAATCATATAAATATTTGCTTCCGAGCCCAAATTTTATGATTTTTCATCATATTTTAGCTAAAAGAAAACATTGCAACAGGAAAATTGCTATTTCAAGTGTGGTAGGTATTCTAGAATCCAGTTCATGTAGCTTACAATATACAACGTATTCATCAAAAATAGGTAAAATCTGACTTTTTTTTTGTAAAAAATCATATAAATATTTGCTTCCGCGCCCGAATTTTATAATTTTTTATCATATTTTATCCACAGTATAGGTCCAAAAGCATGTTTATGAAAGCTTTAACAAAAATATCCATTTCAAGCATAGGTAAAATCTGACTTTATTTTTGTAAATAATCATATAAATATTTGCTGCCGCGCCCGAATTTTATGATTTTTCATCATAATTTAGGTAAAAGAAAACATTGCAACAAGAAAATTGCTATTTCAAGTATGGTAGGTATTCTAGAATCCAGCCAATGAAGCTTACAATATACAACGTATTCATCAAAAATAGGTAAAATCTGACTTTTTTTTTGTAAAAAATCATATAAATATTTGCTTCTGCACCCGAATTTTATAATTTTTCATCATATTTTATCCACAGTATAGGTCCAAAAGCATGTTTATGAATGTATTAACAAAAATATCCATTTCAAGCATATGTAAAATCTGACTTTATTTTTTTTAAAAATCATATAAATATTATCTTCCGCGCCCGAATTTCATGATTTTTCATCATATTTTAGGTAAAAGAAAACATTGCAACAAGAAAATTGCTATTTCAAGTGTGGTAGGTATTCTAGAATCCAGCCAATGAAGCTTACAATATACAACGTATTCATCAAAAATAGGTAAAATCTAACTTTTTTTTTTGTAAAAAATCATATAAATATTTGCTTCCGCGCCCGAATTTTGTAATTTTTCATCATATTTTATTCACAGTATAGGTCCAAAAGCATGTTTATGAATGTATTAATAAAAATATCCATTTCAAGATTATGTAAAATCTGTCTTTATTTTTGTAAAAAATCATATAAATATTTGCATCCGCGCCCGAATTTTATGATTTTTCATCATAATTTAGGTAAAAGAAAACATTGCAACAAGAAAATTGCTATTTCAAGTATGGTAGGTATTCTAGAATCCAGCCAATGAAGCTTACAATATACAACGTATTCATGAAAAATAGGTAAAATCTGACTTTTTTTTTGTAAAAAATCATATAAATATTTGCTTCCGCGCCCGAATTTTATAATTTTTCATCATATTTTATCCACAGTATAGGTCCAAAAGCATGTTTATGAATCTATTAACAAAAAATCCATTTCAAGAATATGTAAAATCTGACTTTATTTTTGTAAAAAATCATATAAATATTTGCTTCCGAGCCTAAATTTTATGATTTTTCATCATATTTTAGCTAAAAGAAAACATTGCAACAGGAAAATTGCTATTTCAAGTGTGGTAGGTATTCTAGAATCCAGCTCATGTAGTTTACAATATACAACGTATTCAACAAAAATAGGTAAAATCTGACTTTTTTTTTGTAAAAAATCATATAAATATTTGCTTCCGCGCCCGAATTTTATAATTTTTTATCATATTTTATCCACAGTATAGGTCCAAAAACATGTTTATGAACGTTTTAACAAAAATATCCATTTCAAAAATATGTAAAATCAGACTTTATTTTTGTAAAAAATCATATAAATATTTGCTTCCGCGCCCGCATTTTATGATTTTTCATCATATTTTAGCTAAAAGAAAACATTGCAACAAGAAAATTGCTATTTCAAGTGTGTTAGGTATTCTAGAATCCAGCCCATGTAGCTTACAATATACAACGTATTCATCAAAAATAGGTAAAATCTGACTTTTTTTTTGTAAAAAATCATATAAATATTTGCTTCCGCGCCCGAATTTTATAATTTTTCATCATATTTTATCCACAGTATAGGTCCAAAAGCATGTTTATGAATCTATTTAAACAATATCCATTTCAAGAATATGTAAAATCTGACTTAATTTTTGTAAAAAATCATATAAATATTTGCTTCCGCGCCCGAATTTTATGATTTTTCATCATATTTTAGCTAAAAGAAAACATTGCAACAGGAAAATTGCTATTTCAAGTGTGTTAGGTATTCTAGAATCCAGCCCATGTAGCTTACAATATACAACTTATTCATCAAAAATAGGTAAAAATCTGACTTTTTTTTTGTAAAAAATTATATAAATATTTGCTTCCGCACCCGAATTTTATAACTGTTCATCATATTTTATCCGCAGTATAGGTCCAAATGCATGTTTATGAATGTTTTAACAAAAATATCCATTTCAAGAATAGGTAAAATCTGACTTTATTTCTGTAAAAAATCATATAAATATTTGCTTCCGCGCCCGAATTTTATAATTTTTCATCATAATTTAGGTAAAAGAAAACATTGCAAGAAGAAAATTGCTAATTCAAGTATGGTAGGTATTCTAGAATCTAGCCCGTGTAGCTTAAAATATACAACGTATTCATCAAAAATAGGTAAAATCTGACTTTTTTTTTTGTAAAAAATCATATAAATATTTGTTTGCGCGCCCGAATATTATGATTTTTCATCATAATTTAGGTAAAAGAAAACATTGCAACAAGAAAATTGCTATTTCAAGTGTGGTAGGTATTCTAGAATCCAGCCAATGAAGCTTACAATATACAACGTATTCATCAAAAATAGGTAAAATCTGACTTTTTTTTGTAAGAAATAATATAAATATTTGCTTCCGCGCCCGAATTTTATAATTTTTCATTATATTTTATCCACAGTGTAGGTCCAAAAGCATGTTTATGAATGTTTTATTAAAAATATCCATTTCAAGAATAGGTAAAATCTGACTTTATTTTTGTAAAAAATCTTATAAATACTTGCTTCCGCGCCTGAATTTTATGATTTTTTATCATAATTTAGGTAAAAGAAAACATTGCAACAAGAAAATTGCTATTTCAAGTATGGTAGGTATTCTAGAATCCAGCCAATGAAGCTTACAATATACAACGTATTCATCAAAAATAGGTAAAATCTGACTTTATTTTTGTAAAAAAATATATAAATATTCGCTTCCGCGCTCGAATTTTATAATTTTTTATCATATTTTATCCATAGTATAGGTCCAAAAACATGTTTATGAACGTGTTAACAAAAATATACATTTCAAAAATATGTAAAATCAGACTTTATTTTTGTAAAAAATCATATAAATATTTGCTTCCGCGCCCGCATTTTATGATTTTTCATCATATTTTAGCTAAAAGAAAACATTGCAACAAGAAAATTGCTATTTCAAGTGTGTTAGGTATTCTAGAATCCAGTCCATGTAGCTTACATTATACAACGTATTCATCAAAAATAGGTAAAATCTGACTTTTTTTTTGTAAAAAATCATATAAATATTTGCTTCCGCGCCCGAATTTTATAATTTTTCATCATATTTTATCCACAGTATAGGTCCAAAAGCATGTTTATGAATCTATTAACAAAAAATCCATTTCAAGAATAAGTAAAATCTGACTTTATTTTTGTAAAAAATCATATAAATATTTGCTTCCGAGCCCAAATTTTATGATTTTTCATCATATTTTAGCTAAAAGAAAACATTGCAACAGGAAAATTGCTATTTCAAGTGTGGTAGGTATTCCAGAATCCAGTTCATGTAGCTTACAATATACAACGTATTCATCAAAAATAGGTAAAATCTGACTTTTTTTTTGTAAAAAATCATATAAATATTTGCTTCCGCGCCCGAATTTTATAATTTTTTATCATATTTTATCCACAGTATAGGTCCAAAAGCATGTTTATGAATCTATTAACAAAAATATCCATTTCAAGAATATGTAAAATCTGACTTAATTTTTGTAAAAAATCATATAAATATTTGCTTCCGCGCCCGAATTTTATGATTTTTCATCATATTTTAGCTGAAAGAAAACATTGCAACAGGAAAATTGCTATTTCAAGTGTGTTAGGTATTCTAGAATCCAGCCCATGTAGCTTACAAAATACAACGTATTCATCAAAAATAGGTAAAATCTGACTTTTTTTTTGTAAAAAATTATATTAATATTTGCTTCCGCGCCCGAATTTTATAATTTTTCATCATATTTTATCCGCAGTATAGGTCCAAAAGCATGTTTATGAATGTATTAACAAAAATATCCATTTCAAGAATATGTAAAATCTGACTTTATTTTTGTAAAAAATCATATAAATATTTGCTTCCGCGCCCGAATTTTATGATTTTTCATCGTAATTTAGGTAAAAGAAAATATTGCAACAAGAAAATTGCTATTTCAAGTGTGGTAGGTTTTCTAGAATCAAGCCAATGAAGCTTACAATATACAACGTATTCATCAAAAATAGGTAAAATCTGACTTTTTTTGTAAAAAATTATATAAATATTTGCTTCCGCTCCCGAATTTTATGATTTTTCATCATATTTTAGCTAAAAGAAAACATTGCAACAAGAAAATAGCTATTTCAAGTGTGTTAGGTATTCTAGAATCCAGCCCATGTAGCTTACAATATACAACTTGTTCATCAAAAATAGGTAAAATCTGACTTTTTTTTTGTAAAAAATCATATAAATATTTGCTTCCGCGCCCGAATTTTATAATTTTTCATCATATTTTATTGGCAGTATAGGTCCAAAAGCATGTTTATGAATGTATTAACAAAAATATCCATTTCAAGAATATGTAAAATCTGACTTTATTTTTGTAAAAAATCATATAAATATTTGCTTCCGCGCCCGAATTTTATGATTTTTCATCGTAATTTAGGTAAAAGAAAACATTGCAACAAGAAAATTGCTATTTCAAGTGTGGTAGGTATTCTAGAATCAAGACAATGAAGCTTACAATATACAACGTATTCATCAAAAATAGGTAAAATCTGACTTTTTTTTGTAAAAAATTATATAAATATTTGCTTCCGCGCCCGAATTTTATGATTTTTTATCATATTTTAGCTAAAAGAAAACATTGCAACAAGAAAATTGCTATTTCAAGTGTGTTAGGTATTCTAGAATCCAGCCCATGTAGCTTACAATATACAACGTATTTATCAAAAATAGGTAAAATCTGACTTTTTTTTTGTAAAAAATCATATGAATATTTGTTTGCGCGCCCGAATTTTATAATTTTTCATCATATTTTATTCGCAGTATAGGCCCAAAAGCATGTTTATGAATGTTTTAACAAAAATATTCATTTCAAGAATAGGAAAAATCTGACTTTATTTTTGTAAAAAATCATATAAATATTTGCTTCCACGCCCGAATTTTATAATTTTTCATCATAATTTAGGTAAAAGAAAACATTGCAACAAGAAAATTGCTATTTCAAGTATGATCGGTATTCTAGAATCCAGCCAATAAAGCTTACAATAGTAGTAAGATAACCCACTTTCTGCGTTTTGGAATGCAGACCAATATGGCGGCCGGAATATTAACGACTCGTGAATGGGGTTAATAAATAGTTTTAATAGGCTTAATTGAATGGTATGTGAATTTTAAGTACATATTTAGATGTAAAATAAATGATACATAATTTTAAATTGAAGTATGTGGATTACAATAAGCTGTTTCATTGGAAATTTGAAAAAATGTAATAAAATTTGGTAAATTTATTTGAGTACGTCTATGTGCACGGGGTTGAATCTGGCTAGATAATAGACCGCATATAAATGGTACTTAACACAACACCTGCATGCGGCTACGGTAATAAATTTGCAGGTACACAAAAAGAGTCCGTCGTTAGGAAATATTTTATCGCGGCTGGATATGCTTATGCTATAAGGGTGTCCTAACGGTACTTCTAAATATTTATCTGATTCCTATTCTTACCTTATTTTCTATTATATAAGGAGCTAGAAAATATTTTTTCTCAGTATACCTATAGTTTCTGACTGTGTGGTTCATTTTGAAAATGTCTTCACAAAATTTTGATAACTTTGTTATACCTCCTTCAGGAGTTGTTTCAAAACAAAAATTTAGAATACTTGAAAATATTGTATTAAGAAAACCATTCGCGTCAACTTCAACGGCGAACGTTAATGAGTTTATAAAAAATATAAACTCGTTGAACGCTGATGTGGTGCATCGTGACTATGATTCCGGTATTTCTCCATCACCGGTAACGGCAGCAGACTTCGAGAAGGCTCTTCAGGAAGTGTGCGACGAGAACTTTGGTGATGAAGAAGAAATTGTACCTCGTAAAAAGGTGCGTGTGGAACGCCTTTCATTACCATCGCCGGAGTTGGAGCCGCTAGTGATCCCGTCGTCGTCGGAATCGGAGATCGGAGAGCCGTACGCCCAGCAGCTAGTGTGCAGCGAAGATGATGAGACCCCGGACATCACGGATATACCAGACTGCCCGTTGGTATCTGACTGGGTTATAGAGAATATGGACCTCATCACCGGAGATGCAGAAACTGCAAGATTTACTCTACCGCCTAATAAAGATATAGCCGACAACAATGACCGTCTACTGAGAGGAACACCGATTCCTCTAGATAGTACGCGGAAAGTGTTTATTACGGTCGGCTTAGAACCAAATCCGGTACCGCGAGTGATTGTGAGGCTTGTGGGTAATGTAATAAAAAAAACTTATATAGACATTTTAGATTACGTTAGATTAGTGAATTATTTAAAAAAACTTGAATTAAAAAGTAAGTGTAGCGATAAAGATATGAACAAAATATGCAGTCTCGTTTGGGCTGATTTCAGTATATTACCGCGGGAACAATTGAAGTGTAGATTTAAGAATCAGTTTATAGTGTTAAATAAGGAGCATGTTAGGAATTTAATTAGGTTAGAGAATATAATAGTAAACGTAATAGATAGTTACAATGTAAAATATAAAAATTTTTGTTATGTATATAAAAAATTTTTACAAAATGTAGTAATATTTAGTATAAGAAATCAGTTAGACATAAAAGATAGTTTATATGAATATTTATTTTTTAAGAATTTAGATTTTAAATTAATATTTATAGAATATTATACGTATTATTACAATAAATTATATAAGGATGTAAAGTCTGTAAATACTTTTATTTTAAAAGAAAAAAAATATATTACATAAAGAACAATCATGTTTCGTATTTTTAATTACCTCCCGTTTACACCTGTTCCAATAAGAGAGTCCAGTGAGAAAAATTTGTAGAGTCGTCAACCAATGGGGGTTTAATTTTGTAAAAAGGTAAGGTATAAAATAAAATAATAAAATAACTTTATATAGATGCCTGAGTACCTACAAATATTCGCTGCAGAAATTGCATACTTTTATTTATTTATTTATTAACATCAAACAAACATTAGTTATTACAAAAATTTAAACTATTGGAATTAAAAGAAAGAAAAGCATTTGTTAAATGCTATAAATCTTATCTCAGATCCCCATCTTCAACGCAGGTATAAAACTCTTCCCAGGGTTGTAACAAAAATTTTGTTCGAATCTAACATTATGATAATGTACCCTTGAAAATATACAGGTTGGTTAAATTTTTTTAATACCACCCTGATCACGTAGTAAAAAGATTGCATATAAACAAAAAAAAGCAAAGGAAAAAATTCAGTCGTTGAGTATCACTCGGGTCAATATGGACAGCGGAAATCAAATAAATTTCGATAACTTTTTTCGTATTTGTGAGGAAATTATTATTTCTTCGTTAAATGAAGAAGAAGAAGGAGAAATGCAACAAGAAGATTATGACGCTTTTTATTAAATTTGTGGAAACTTAATAAGTGAAAGTGTACAAACTGGTGGAGGTGGTGTGGGTGGTGTAAATCGGGAACGTTTCAACATTACTTCCGATATTGAAAAACACATAAAACAGTTTAATTTAACTGGGAGAAAAATAACATTTTCTTTGAATGATCCACCTGTACAAGAAGATCCTATAATATGGTTCTACGATAGCATAAAAAACGTTATAGATTTTGTGTTGCAATCAGTGAATTCTCAAGATTATGTCGGATTTATATTTCAAACTCCATGTCTGGAACATGGACCAGCTTCAGGCGTGCAGATCAACTTCACGTTGATGTTTTGTGGGAAGCATTGACCAAAATATTGCAAAGCAATAAAGAAGTATTTTCCGAAGGGCAATTCACAGTCGAGATGACCAGGGTATCTATGCCTTCTGGTTCAGGAAAATTAAAATGACATTGCTTAATGTATTTGGAATTTTGTCGACGGAAACATGGTATATTGGAAATAGAAAATACAGATAATTTCTGTTTACCTCGTGCACTTGTAGTTGCAGAATCATTAGTGAAAAATGATCCATGTTTAAAATATATTGTTAAAAATACACATGGAATACAAACTACAAGAACAAATGAACTTTTAAGAAATGCAAGAGTTAATATAGGTACTAATGGCGCAGGTATTCCAGAATTAACTGAATTCCAACGTTATTATTCTAATTATAACATATGTGTATATGAGTTTAATAGCCGTGGAAAAGTAATATTTGAAGGTGCAAAGGGGAAAAATCTTAAGAGACTGAATCTTTTGTACTATCAAAACCATTACTCTGTTAAAAAAAAGTTTACCTGCAGCATTTTCGTGCAAATATTTTTGCGAACAATGTCACGTTGCTTACAATGTAAGGGGTGGTCATTCTTGTAAAAATATTTGTTCTTATTGCAAATATTCTCCTGCATGTAGTATAACTATTCAATTAATTAAATGTGAACATTGCCAAAGAGAATTCCGTGGACAGCAGTGCTTGGACAATCATTTAAATTTTGAGTGTAAAAGAGTTAAAAAATGTGAACAATGTTTAAAAATATACAAGTGTAAAAAAGGCAGGCTACATGTATGTGGTGAAGTTTACTGTAGTTTTTGTGAATCTTATAAAAAGCCGGGACATATGTGCTATATTATTAAGGACAGAGCAAAATGACTGCAATCACAGTGATGATGAGAGACAATTTATTGGGACATACATTTCTGACGAAGTCCAGTATGCGGTTTCTCTTGGCTACAAAATTTTACAAGTGCACGAAATTTGGCAATACAATGTTACTGTTTACAATAAAGACACTAAAACAGGAGGATTATTCGTCGAATACATTAATACATTTCTAAAAATGAAGCAAGAGGCTTCTGGTTATCCCGACGACTGTTCCGATAATGAAACTAGGAATGAGTACATTCAGAACTACTACATCAATGAAGGAATTCATCTAGATCCAAATAAGATTGAGAAGAACGCTGGAAAAAGATCAATTGCCAAACTTATGCTGAATTCTTTCTGGGGTAATATAAATAACTTATTTAAAAATTAATATAAATTTTATTATAATATTCATTTAATTTGTTAATAGGTAAATTTGCACAAACACAAAATAGACCTTGTACATCAACTGTATCATCTGCTGAAGAACTTTATGAATTATTGTCGAATCCAGCAATTGAAGTTCAGAGGATTATCCCAGCAGGTGACCAGATGCTGTACGTACACTGGGTTCACGCAAATGAAGCCATCGAACAACTTCGAACTGTGAATGTGGTCATAGCAGCAGCCTACACAACGGCACAAGCTTCGTTTACAACTCCATAAATTTTTACAAGAGCTAGGTAATAGGGTATTATACTACGACACTGATTCCATTATATACTGCCACTCACCAGGACAGCGGGAGCCCCCGACAGGTAACTTTTTGGGTGATCTTACTGATGAGTTATCTTGTTATGGGTTAGGCAGCTATATAACTGAATTTGTGTGTGGTGGACCGAAGAATTATGCACTCAAAGTTTATTCGCCAACTAGTGAAAAGATTACAGAAGTATGTAAAGTTAAAGGCTTCACATTAAATTATAAAAATTCCCAAGTCATTAATTTTGAATGTTTGAAGAATTTGATTTTTAATAGTAATATTAAAGGCCCAGTAATTTATTTTGACAATATTCGATGTACATCTACTCACAATGTTGTCACAAAACATGAAACAAAAAAATTTAGTATAAAATTTATGAAACGTAGACTAATAGATAATGTAAATAGTATCCCCTATGGTGTGAAAAGAATGAAATTAGATTAGTTTATTTTTAATTATATTAATTTGTAATAATGATAATAATGAAATGTACCTATGTAAATAATTTAAAGATGTAAATAGTATTTCCTATGACGTGAAAAGAATGAAATTAGATTAGTTTGTTTTTAATTATATTAATTTGTAATAATAATAATAATGAAATGTATGTAAATAATTTAAAGAAAACTAAATGTGTATAAATATTTTAAATATACTTTTTATGTATTACATAATCATATATTTCAATAAAAATGTATTTCATTGCGTAAATTTAATAAAATATCACTAGAAAATTTTAATTCAATGTTTGTAATATAATATTTTCTACAACGTATGTATACCTACCTAGTACCTACCTAATGAACATATATATCTGTATGATAGAAAATAAAAAACGAATGAAATAAAACAAATAATTAAAAATATTTTTTTTAATAAAGTAATAGTTAAACGTATACATTATAAATTTATCATTTTTTATTAAAGTAATAATTAAACATATATCTTATAAATTCATCATTTTCAGATTTACAATATTTATTAAATAATTTCACAAAATCATTATTTGTATAACAATTAATTCTAAATAACAAATACACTAAACAATAATAACCACAAACTGAAGTTGAATAATCTTGCAATGAGGCTGTATTGTATGTCCATGTGCGTGTATATCTTCCTAAAAATTCATTGTGTTCCTTTACTAAAGGTGGTCGTCCGAAACTGTCAAAGTAGGTTCCATGTCCTGAGCGATCAATAAATACTGCTACCCAATGAGTACCAGGCATCGTATCAGGGTCAGTATTTATAATTATTGTACATGGAAAATTTACATGCTGCGGCAATTTGTTCGCAGCATACACTCCGTAGTGACTTGTGTTTTTCTTAAAATATTTTTGAAGTACGGTACGTATAAATGTAGCATCCATGTCTGTATTAGTGTCACAGCCAAACTAATTTCTGTGGTTATATTTTACAATATATATATACGAGTTTTATAATTGATATATTTTTATAAACTAACTACCATAATCAACAATTACATTTCTATTTTTATCAATTCCAATAATATTGTCAAATTCTGCGTAAATAACACAATTTACTGTTTCGGTAAGGGCAGTTTCAAAACCAACTTCAATTCTGAAAGAACCATGTCGTGTTAAATTGCAGTGTAACATAGAATTTGCAGCCAAGTCAGGCGTGAGATCAAATGCAGATAAACAGTAACCATTCGGGTAACTGTCCCTGTCGATTTCGTTGCCACTGTTACCAAAATGAATACCTGTGCCAGAAAACAATGTATTGTACATTTGTATGTAGGATTTTTTGCCACTGAATGACGGTTGTAATGGTTTCGATGGTAATTGTTGCCCATTTACACATAACGACAAATAATTTATTTTAAAATTTTCAAAATTAAAAGGGTTAGACTTATAATCACCATTAAATGCTTTGTTTGAGACAAATCCGATTATGCATCTTTTTGGAAGCTGTCCTAAGAATATGTTATCTAAAGATTTTCCTTGAATACCGGTCGGAATAGTAACTGCTTTTACAATAGATCTGGTAATGGCGTACTTAGCATTAGACATTTCCAATGCTTTATTGTGTGCCAATAATATACTTGGATTTAATTTGACACGCCGCACAAGTAATGTAGCTTCATTAATTTGTACTTTATAATTAGAATCTGGTGACATTAAGTGGAAGCTGTCTCTCGATCTCACCAGCGTCAATTTCATTTCAACACCATTTAGTAAAAATTTTTCTTGATTGAAAATATCAACATGAAGGTGACCAATCATATCAACATTTTTACTTTTTTCTACAAACTTTTTACGCTTATTGTAGCCGGAATTTCCAGCAGCCTCCGTATTGTTCATTTTTCCGGCGTCATCAGAGTACCATAACGTTGAAGTGAGGTGAGATTTTTTCGCATCTTTCCCATAGTTTAATAGAGTTTCTATATATGATCTGTATGCGTACGTGTTATTTGGTGGAGAAACAAGTTTTTGATTTAAATATACGTCAACTTGACTAAAAATAGAATGTAGCCAATTATTAACGGGGGCAACATTATCTGGTTCCAACAAAGCAGTATTATCAGCTTTAACAATTTTTGCATTTAGATAAATCATAGTTTGTGATAAATCAAGATAATCTTCTCCATGGCCAGGAATTACAAATTCTATGGGTCCGTCTTCAGTAATTGACGACAAAGGTCTGTAATTTACCCATTGACCACTTTCAATACTAGTTTGTGTAGGAGGTACGGTAAATAAATCTAATTCAGTTTTCACACATTCACATGATTGGGCATGTAAAAATGCCATTTTAATCAAATATATCTGCTTGTCTAGAACGTTTTTTGCTCTTTACTGTACTGCGAGAAGTTGTAGAATGAATAGGTTTCTTAATTAAACGCTTCTTTTTATAACCTGAGCCACTCATTAGCTTTTCAATTTTATCATCAACTTTTCGTTTTAAATTAATCCCCGCCTCTCCAATGCGTTTCTTAAACGATTCTTTAGGTGATTGATTTTCACTCAAATCACCCAAAAAATTAATTCCTGTGTTTAATGCTTCTTTACCAATTGCTCCTACACCTTTCCGTATTAACGGTAAAATATTTCTAAACAATCCACTGAAGAAACTTCCTATTCCATGACCACGTTGAAATTGACTTCCTTTATATACGGGTCCTATACCGCTACCTGCTTGAAAATTATAATATTGTTGATACGGACAAGTTTTCATTATGTTCGTCGAAAATGAAGTTTCACACTCAAAATCCCAAATTGAAATGGCGCTGCATATCCATCGTGAGTCCTTATATCAATTTCTATATTTGAAAATTCTCTTCTTAAAACAGGTATGAAATGTGGTTGAGGGTATGTAATCATTTCATTAGATCCAAAAACATATGTGTCATTTTTAACGTGGACAATTCTTAACAATGGAGTGACAACGTCGCCTACTAATTGAGGTTCTATGATATCACAGTAAATATATAATTGAGATGGTATACCTAATTTTAAATTAGGTATATTAATTGAAGTTTTTTGTTGATATATGTCTGTAAACGGTGGATAACCTAGTTGAAGTGCTAGCCGGTGAGATAATTTCATACAACAAACGTTTGCAACTTTGAATCTTGTTGCTACTCGTTTTTCTTTGGTGTCATAGGAAAATGCTACATATTTATTTATCACGGCGTGGTGATTCATTTCATGTAATACACTATCAATGCTTTCATAATTTCTTGCAGGAACTTTGCCAATAAATGCATCTGATTGTTGTTTATCATTTTTTATCGAAATATTTACTGTATTTTCGCGTTCATTGACGTTGTAAATAGAACAAGGATATATAATTTCAGATAATGCTACTTCCCAGGATCCGACTAATTTAATGTTTTGCGGTAATTGAGTCGTAAAACGTGTAGTTTTGTTATTAGGAAAATATTGCATTGAACTATTACTAGGTAATGTTATAAAAAATTCTTTATCATTCATTGTTTAATAAACGAACAGTATTTGCCGGTATCCAGGAATTAAACTTGTCACTATATCCTCTCCACTTAACGTACAATTTCTTTCTGTTACCAGTGCCTTTGGTCTCCAATATTTTATCTATTTTATACGTTGTATCAGATTCAATATACACTCGTTGTAATTCATTCTCGTAGAAAGTGCCCTCTATAATTTCATTATTTAAATCTTTTAATTTATAAACGACTGGGAGTCTGTTGCTAATAGCATATATTTTGAACAATTCTTCACTCCAGTTAGATTCATAACCCTTTTCAAAATTTTTTTTGTATTTAGATATTCTAACAATATCTCCAATTTTATATTTTCCTTGTTTCTTTGTTAAGTTTTGTTTATCTTTATTTTGATTTCTCCATACTTCCAATACATTATTTTCATTTACTTCACAAGGAGCCATTTGTATTGAACGATGTTTTGTCTTATTGTAAGCAGTAACCAGATTTTGTAATACATCCACATATCTGTATGTATTTTTATATGTAAAGTAACGATACATTTTTGTTTTCAATGTTCTGTTAAATCTTTCTACAAAACAGGCTTTAATATCTGAATTTTGAGTCACATAAAATTTAATATCGTTTTGTTTTAAAAATGATCTTACTGATTTAGCAATAAATTCTGAGCCTTTGTCAGTTTGTAAGAAAATTGGTTTTCTTTCATTAAACAAGATTTTAAATGCTTGTATGACTGACTCAGGTTTCTTATCTTTTAAAGGAAATGCCCACGCATATCTACTGAATATATCAATGACTGTCAAAATGTATTTGTAACTATCGTTGAAGCGACTTAGCTTGCGCATATCGCAAAGATCTGCCTGGAATATATCATTAATATTTGAAACCTTATATTTATTTCTTATAAAATGTTTTCGGACAGGTCTGTGTAACGTATATGCGTCTTGTGAACTAATCCATTTTTGTATTTCTTTTGGTTTATATTTATTTTTTACAGAATTTATAAGATTATGAACTCCTGAAAAACCGGCAGGATTAGAAGTATCAAAATAAATATTAGACAATATTTTATTCATTTTAAAATGTATATCGTTTCCACTCTTTTCTAGACTTGGCTTTCACTGATTCGTAGTCGGTTTCGGCGTCGTCGTACCAAAAAGATTGCCTTCTTTTACTTTTTGTTCTAGGAGTGTCAATAACAGACTTCGACTGAAAATATTTTTTTCTTTGGGGATTATTTATTAATTCTGTTGGAAAATTTATTTCTTTTAATGCATGTAAAAATGTTTCCCAGCCAGTAGGATTACTACGTTTTCTATTTCTAACAATGTCGGCAACTAAGTCTGATATGTTTGAGTTTGGAATTTGTTTCTCATAAATTCAAACAACACCCTTCTTATCCCAAGAAACCGTTCTATCTAGTTTTAATTTTTGTACTATTAATCGAGCTTTTTCTTGAAGGGATTTAGGAATAATATTTATTATATTTCCATCATCATCTTCATCATCTTCTTGCTTCTTTACAGGTACTTGGGCTTCTGAAGATATCTCGTGCTCGATAGCTAGTTTTATGGGCTCTCTACTTTGTTTTTGAAAATATAAATATCTTTGTAAAATTTCTTGATACTTGATCCATTTTTCATATTCCGATATTTTGGAACTTAAAATATTTTTCATATCTTTATCCAGCTGGCTAGTTATAGAATCTTCTTCTTTAACGTTGCTACGTAAGCGATTCAAATTTTCAGGAGATATTAAAATCATTTTCTTAGCATGTTCCATTTTTAATTTTTAAATGAACTACTTAGAACACCGGTTAAAAGGGGTGCTAACAAAAAAGGTAAGAATGCTCCACCTGATTGAACTAACACACGCTTTTTAGTTTTCCAGCTATCACCGCGTTTTATTAGTTTTCTTAAAATGTTTTTATGACGTCCTATTGAAGCTTGCTGCTTTCGACTGAGAGGAATTTTACCATGTAAAATATTATAAATACATTCACAAATACATCTAACTGAATTACAATCAGCGTTTTTTAACAGAGCTAATCTTTCCTTCGGTCTCAATCTGTGCAGGGCACGCAAGAGCTCTGCATTGTTAATGACAGTTTTACTCATTTTCATGAAATAATCTCTGGTAAATTTGTACTCCTGTATTTATGCGATTTTTTGGGCAAATAAACGTATGTCAGATTATCACGTGATGTGCGATATCGCAGCCAATCGGTAGTGCTTTGTTTGAGATCAAAAATTATGTACCTATGCGGTTCAGATGTTGCATCATTGGTATGCATCCTGCACGAATTTAACATTTTCTGGGCATATTTGTCTTGATAAATGTAAAATTTGCGCTTTGTCTCGAGGATTTTTGAAATTAATTATATAATTTGCATTTAAAGATATATCTCTTTGGCCTTTTCCTTGATGAAATAAATTTTGCGTAAGAAAAAATACGGATAAATTTTTATGATGAGACCATTTAGTAAATATATCTACAACTCGTTCGTCTGCCTCTCTCATTAAATCATCGATTATCATAAGTTGAGGATCTCTTCCGTTAATATTTTCGATGTGTGGTAATCCTTCGACAAATTCCACACCTTTTATAGTATTATATAAAATTTGCCATGTTCCATAATGCCAATAAATTTTAGTAAACTCAGTATCACTCGTATTATTTAGATTAGAAACAAAGCTGTTTACAAAATAAGACTTTCCACTGCCTGAGGGGCCAGCAATTATAGCCGAGAAAGGATGTTTGAATTTTGTACACATGTTTACAATTGGAAATTAAGAATAACACTAACATATTTTTATTTAGTGTTTCATTTATAAGATAAAAGGTATGTAAGGAAATAATGAAACATGTAATATAATTTATTTATTTTTATTGAGTATAGTAAATTATACAATTACATTTTATGTTCAACAAATTCTATTAACCTAGCTTGTTTTCCTGTGCCATAGGCTTTTATTCCGGTATATTTAATAGACCATCTTGCAACAGATTTTTTCAAATCAGAAATGTCTTCGTCAGTTAAATCATCGAATCTAGCAGGGAGATACGTTATAAATTCTTCACACTCCGCAATTATTTTTCTTCCATAGCTTGTTTTAACTGCTTTAATGTCGACTAGCTTGTATTTCTTTCCCTTTTCCAAGTCGATAACTCTCACTCGGGGTTTTACATCGGTTAATTGTCCTTTCTGATTCAACTTCGTAAAATCCATTTCTGTAAATAAATATTAAAACAAATTATAGAAACTAACAAATACATACAGTATTTTGAAATAATCGTACCCGAATAAGCTAGGTGTTTTCGACAACTTCTCTTCTAACAGAATAAACTCTCGAAAACAAAACTTCTATTTATAATTACAAACACTAGCTATAATAATATTCGGGCCGCCATATTGGTCTGCATTCCAAAACCGGCCGCCATATTGGTCTGCATTCCAAAACGCAGAAAGTGGGTTATCTTACTACTTACAATATACAACGTATTCATCAAAAATAGTTAAAATCTGACTTTTTTTTTGTAAAAAATGCTAAAAGAAAACATTGCAACAAGAAAATTGCTATTTCAAGTGTGGTAGGTATTTTAGAATCCAGCCCATGTAGCTTACAATATACAACGTATTCATCAAAAATAGGTAAATTCTGACTTTATTTTTGTAAAAAACCATATAAATATTTGCTTCCCCAACCAAATTTTATAATTTTTCATCATATTTTATCCAAAGTATACGTCCAAAAGCATGTTTATGAATGTTTTAACAAAAATATCCATTTCAAGAATAGGTAAAATCTGACATTATTTCTGTAAAAAATCATATAAATATTTGCTTCCACGCCCGAATTTTATGATTTTTTATCATAATTAAGGTAAAAGAATACATTGCAACAAGAAAATTGCTATTTCAAGTGTGGTATGTATTCTAGAATCCAGCCAATGAAGCTTACAATATACAATGTATTCATCAAAAATAGGTAAAATCTGACTTTATTTTTGTAAAAAATTATTTGCTTCCGCGCCCGAATTTTATAATTTTTCATCATATTTTATGCATAGTATAGGTTTAAAAGCATGTTTATGAATGTTTTAACAAAAATATCCATTTCAAAAATAGGTAAAATCTGACTTTATTTTTATAAAAAATCATATAAATATTTGCTTCCGCGCCCGAATTTTATGATTTTTCATCATATTTTAGCTAAAAGAAACCATTGCAACAAGAAAATTGCTATTTCAATTGTGGTGGGTATTTTAGAATCCAGCCCATTTAGCTTGCGATATACAACATATTCATCAAAAATAGGTAAAATCTGACTTTATTTTTGTAAAAAATCATATAAATATTTGCTTCCGCGCCCGAATTTTATAATTTTTCATCATATTTTATCCATAGTATAGATCCGAAAGCATGTTTATGAATGTTTTAACAAAAATATCCATTTCAAGAATAGGTAAAACCTGACTTTATTTTTGTAAAAAATCATATAAATATTTGCTTCCGCGCCCGAATTTTATGATTTTTTATCTTATTTTAGCTAAAAGAAAACATTGCAACAAGAAAATTGCTATTTCAAGTGTGGTAGGTATTCTAGAATCCAGCTCATGTAGCTTACAATATACAACGTATTCATCAAAAATAGGTAAAATCTGACTTTTTTTTTTGTAAAAAATCATATAAATATTTGCTTCCGCGCCCGAATTTTATAATTTTTTATCATATTTTATCCACAGTATAGGTCCAAAAGCATGTTTATGAATCTATTAACAAAAATATCCATTTCAAGAATATGTAAAATCTGACTTAATTTTTGTAAAAAATCACATAAATATTTGCTTCCGCGCCCGAATTTTATGATTTTTCATCATATTTTAGCTAAAAGAAAACATTGCAACAGGAAAATTGCTATTTCAAGTGTGTTAGGTATTCTAGAATCCAGCCCATGTAGCTTACAATATACAACTTATTCATCAAAAATAGGTAAAAATCTGACTTTTTTTTTGTAAAAAATTATAAAAATATTTGCTTCCGCGCCCGAATTTTATAATTTTTCATCATATTTTATCCGCAGTATAGGTCCAAAAGCATGTTTATGAATGTTTTAACAAAAATATACATTTTAAGAATAGGTAAAATCTGACTTTATTTCTGTAAAAAATCATATAAATATTTGCTTCCGCGCCCGAATTTTATGATTTTTCATCATAATTTAGGTAAAAGAAAACATTGCAAGAAGAAAATTGCTAATTCAAGTATGGTAGGTATTCTAGAATCTAGCCCGTGTAGCTTACAATATACAACGTATTCATCAAAAATAGGTAAAATCTGACTTTTTTTTTGTAAAAAATCATATAAATATTTGTTTGCGCGCCCGAATTTTATGATTTTTCATCATAATTTAGGTAAAAGAAAACATTGCAACAAGAAAATTGCTATTTCAAGTGTGGTAGGTATTCTAGAATCCAGCCAATGAAGCTTACAATATACAACGTATTCATAAAAAATAGGTAAAATCTGACTTTTTTTTGTAAGAAATCATATAAATATTTGCTTCCGCGCCCGAATTTTATAATTTTTCATTATATTTTATCCACAGTGTAGGTCCAAAAGCATGTTTATGAATGTTTTATTAAAAATATCCATTTCAAGAATAGGTAAAATCTGACTTTATTTTTGTAAAAAATCTTATAAATATTTGCTTCCGCGCCTGAATTTTATGATTTTTTATCATAATTTAGGTAAAAGAAAACATTGCAACAAGAAAATTGCTATTTCAAGTATGGTAGGTTTTCTAGAATCGAGCCAATGAAGCTTACAATATACAACGTATTCATCAAAAATAGGTAAAATCTGACTTTATTTTTGTAAAAAATTATATAAATAATTGTTTCCGCGCTCGAATTTTATAATTTTTTATCATATTTTATCCATAGTATAGGTCCAAAAACATGTTTATGAACGTGTTAACAAAAATATCCATTTCAAAAATATGTAAAATCAGACTTTATTTTTGTAAAAAATCATATAAATATTTGCTTCCGCGCCCGCATTTTATGATTTTTCATCATATTTTAGCTAAAAGAAAACATTGCAACAAGAAAATTGCTATTTCAAGTGTGTTAGGTATTCTAGAATCCAGCCCATGTAGCTCACAATATACAACGTATTCATCAAAAATAGGTAAAATCTGACTTTTTTTTGTAAAAAATCATATAAATATTTGCTTCCGCGCCCGAATTTTATAATTTTTCATCATATTTTATCCACAGTATAGGTCCAAAAGCATGTTTATGAATCTATTAACAAAAAATCCATTTCAAGAATATGTAAAATCTGACTTTATTTTTGTAAAAAATCATATAAATATTTGTTTGCGCGCCCGAATTTTATAATTTTTCATCATGTTTTATTCGCAGTATAGGTCCAAAAGCATGTTTATGAATGTTTTAACAAAAATATCCATTTCAAGAATAGGAAAAATCTGACTTTATTTTTGTAAAAAATCATATAAATATTTGCTTCCGCGCCCGAATTTTATGATTTTTCATCATATTTTAGCTAAAAGAAACCATTGCAACAAGAAAATTGCTATTTCAATTGTGGTGGGTATTTTAGAATCCAGCCCATTTAGCTTGCGATATACAACATATTCATCAAAAATAGGTAAAATCTGACTTTATTTTTGTAAAAAATCATATAAATATTTGCTTCCGCGCCCGAATTTTATAATTTTTCATCATATTTTATCCATAGTATAGATCCGAAAGCATGTTTATGAATGTTTTAACAAAAATATCCATTTCAAGAATAGGTAAAACCTGACTTTATTTTTGTAAAAAATCATATAAATATTTGCTTCCGCGCCCGAATTTTATGATTTTTTATCTTATTTTAGCTAAAAGAAAACATTGCAACAAGAAAATTGCTATTTCAAGTGTGGTAGGTATTCTAGAATCCAGCTCATGTAGCTTACAATATACAACGTATTCATCAAAAATAGGTAAAATCTGACTTTTTTTTTTGTAAAAAATCATATAAATATTTGCTTCCGCGCCCGAATTTTATAATTTTTTATCATATTTTATCCACAGTATAGGTCCAAAAGCATGTTTATGAATCTATTAACAAAAATATCCATTTCAAGAATATGTAAAATCTGACTTAATTTTTGTAAAAAATCATATAAATATTTGCTTCCGCGCCCGAATTTTATGATTTTTCATCATATTTTAGCTAAAAGAAAACATTGCAACAGGAAAATTGCTATTTCAAGTGTGTTAGGTATTCTAGAATCCAGCCCATGTAGCTTACAATATACAACTTATTCATCAAAAATAGGTAAAAATCTGACTTTTTTTTTGTAAAAAATTATAAAAATATTTGCTTCCGCGCCCGAATTTTATAATTTTTCATCATATTTTATCCGCAGTATAGGTCCAAAAGCATGTTTATGAATGTTTTAACAAAAATATACATTTTAAGAATAGGTAAAATCTGACTTTATTTCTGTAAAAAATCATATAAATATTTGCTTCCGCGCCCGAATTTTATGATTTTTCATCATAATTTAGGTAAAAGAACACATTGCAAGAAGAAAATTGCTAATTCAAGTATGGTAGGTATTCTAGAATCTAGCCCGTGTAGCTTACAATATACAACGTATTCATCAAAAATAGGTAAAATCTGACTTTTTTTTGTAAAAAATCATATAAATATTTGTTTGCGCGCCCGAATTTTATGATTTTTCATCATAATTTAGGTAAAAGAAAACATTGCAACAAGAAAATTGCTATTTCAAGTGTGGTAGGTATTCTAGAATCCAGCCAATGAAGCTTACAATATACAACGTATTCATCAAAAATAGGTAAAATCTGACTTTTTTTTTTGTAAAAAATCATATAAATATTTGCTTCCGCGCCCGAATTTTATAATTTTTTATCATATTTTATCCACAGTATAGGTCCAAAAGCATGTTTATGAATCTATTAACAAAAATATCCATTTCAAGAATATGTAAAATCTGACTTAATTTTTGTAAAAAATCATATAAATATTTGCTTCCGCGCCCGAATTTTATGATTTTTCATCATATTTTAGCTAAAAGAAAACATTGCAACAGGAAAATTGCTATTTCAAGTGTGTTAGGTATTCTAGAATCCAGCCCATGTAGCTTACAATATACAACTTATTCATCAAAAATAGGTAAAAATCTGACTTTTTTTTTGTAAAAAATTATAAAAATATTTGCTTCCGCGCCCGAATTTTATAATTTTTCATCATATTTTATCCGCAGTATAGGTCCAAAAGCATGTTTATGAATGTTTTAACAAAAATATACATTTTAAGAATAGGTAAAATCTGACTTTATTTCTGTAAAAAATCATATAAATATTTGCTTCCGCGCCCGAATTTTATGATTTTTCATCATAATTTAGGTAAAAGAAAACATTGCAAGAAGAAAATTGCTAATTCAAGTATGGTAGGTATTCTAGAATCTAGCCCGTGTAGCTTACAATATACAACGTATTCATCAAAAATAGGTAAAATCTGACTTTTTTTTTGTAAAAAATCATATAAATATTTGTTTGCGCGCCCGAATTTTATGATTTTTCATCATAATTTAGGTAAAAGAAAACATTGCAACAAGAAAATTGCTATTTCAAGTGTGGTAGGTATTCTAGAATCCAGCCAATGAAGCTTACAATATACAACGTATTCATAAAAAATAGGTAAAATCTGACTTTTTTTTGTAAGAAATCATATAAATATTTGCTTCCGCGCCCGAATTTTATAATTTTTCATTATATTTTATCCACAGTGTAGGTCCAAAAGCATGTTTATGAATGTTTTATTAAAAATATCCATTTCAAGAATAGGTAAAATCTGACTTTATTTTTGTAAAAAATCTTATAAATATTTGCTTCCGCGCCTGAATTTTATGATTTTTTATCATAATTTAGGTAAAAGAAAACATTGCAACAAGAAAATTGCTATTTCAAGTATGGTAGGTATTCTAGAATCGAGCCAATGAAGCTTACAATATACAACGTATTCATCAAAAATAGGTAAAATCTGACTTTATTTTTGTAAAAAATTATATAAATAATTGTTTCCGCGCTCGAATTTTATAATTTTTTATCATATTTTATCCATAGTATAGGTCCAAAAACATGTTTATGAACGTGTTAACAAAAATATCCATTTCAAAAATATGTAAAATCAGACTTTATTTTTGTAAAAAATCATATAAATATTTGCTTCCGCGCCCGCATTTTATGATTTTTCATCATATTTTAGCTAAAAGAAAACATTGCAACAAGAAAATTGCTATTTCAAGTGTGTTAGGTATTCTAGAATCCAGCCCATGTAGCTCACAATATACAACGTATTCATCAAAAATAGGTAAAATCTGACTTTTTTTTGTAAAAAATCATATAAATATTTGCTTCCGCGCCCGAATTTTATAATTTTTCATCATATTTTATCCACAGTATAGGTCCAAAAGCATGTTTATGAATCTATTAACAAAAAATCCATTTCAAGAATATGTAAAATCTGACTTTATTTTTGTAAAAAATCATATAAATATTTGTTTGCGCGCCCGAATTTTATAATTTTTCATCATGTTTTATTCGCAGTATAGGTCCAAAAGCATGTTTATGAATGTTTTAACAAAAATATCCATTTCAAGAATAGGAAAAATCTGACTTTATTTTTGTAAAAAATCATATAAATATTTGCTTCCGCGCCCGAATTTTATGATTTTTCATCATAATTTAGGTAAAAGAAAACATTGCAACAAGAAAATTGCTATTTCAATTATGGTAGGTGTTCTAGAATCCAGCCAATGAAGCTTGCAATATACAACGTTTTCATCAAAAATAGGTAAAATCTGACTTTTTTTTGTAAAAAATCATATAAATATTTGCTTCCGCGCCCGAATTTTATAATTTTTCATCATATTTTATCCACTGTATAGGTCCAAAAGCATGTTTATGAATCTATTAACAAAAATATCCATTTCAAGAATATGTAAAATCTGACTTTATTTTTGTAAAAAATCATATAAATATTTGCTTCCGCGCCCGAATTTTATGATTTTTCATCATAATTCAGGTATAGTACGTCTAACGATCATTTGAAGAAGACTCGTTATCGTTTTATAATGGGTGCACAATAGCTAAAACCGCAATGTCAACATATTTCGGTCCGTACAGTTGACCAGTTCAGTATTTGCCATACTGGTATATATTTTACGCCCAGTATTCTACTGTAGACAAAGACGGCACTTTCCAGATTTTCTAAACCGATTACCAGGGCTGTATTTACTAATAATGAAAATTTTAATGCGTTTATCTTTTGATCTTAGAATTTACTAATTTTCTTGTAGCTTATTATAATGTCTGTGAACTTGCCTCCAAAGGATTATAAAACGGTTATTTGTGGCTATGTAGGTATATAAACAGGTGGTGAGTTTAATTATTTTCACTTGTCATTTGTACCTCCTAACTAGTGTACGAAGGCTGATTATATAATATATTTTTTAAAATAGTTAAATATTAAACAATTTTTTTTACTACTTTGGTAAGTAAAATGTGTGAAATGAAATATTTCAAACCCCTACTCAAATTTTTCATTACTGCCCTGGCACATGCCAGGCTATTGGGACCCTCTATTATACTGCCGTAATAAAACGATAACGAGTCTTCTTCAAATGATCGCTAGACGTACTATAAAAGAAAACATTGCAATAAGAAAATTGATATTTCAAGTGTGGTAGGTATTCTAGAATCCAGCCAATGAAGCTTACAATATACAACGTATTCATCAAAAATAGGTAAAATCTGACTTTATTTTTGTAAAAAATTATATAAATATTTGCTTCCGCGCTCGAATTTTATAATTTTTGATCATATTTTATCCATAGTATAGATCCAAAAGCATGTTTATGAACGTTTTAACAAAAATATCCATTTCAAAAATATGTAAAATCTGACTTTATTTTTGTAAAATATCATATAAATATTTGCTTCCGCGCTCGAATTTTATGATTTTTTATCATAATTTAGGTAAAAGAAAACATTGCAACAAGAAAATTGCTATTTTAATTATGGTAGGTATTCTAGAATCCAGCCAATGAAGCTTGCAATATACAACGTATTCATCAAAAATAGGTAAAATCTGACTTTTTTTTTGTAAAAAATCATATAAATATTTGCTTCCGCGCCCGAATTTTATAATTTTTCATCATATTTTATCCGCAGTATAGGTTCAAAAGCATGTTTATGAATATTTTAACAAAAATATCCATTTCAAGAATAGGAAATATCTGACTTTATTTTTGTAAAAAATCATATAAATATTTGATTCCGCGCCCAAATTTTATGATTTTTCATCATATTTTAGCTAAACGAAAACATTTCAAGAAGAAAATTGCTATTTCAAGTGTGTTAGGTATTCCACAATCCAGCCCATGTAGCTTAAAATAGACAACGTATTCATCAAAAATAGGTAAATCTGACTTTTTTTTTGTAAAAAATCAATTAAATATTTGCTTCCGCGCCCGAATTTTATAATTTTTTATCTTATTTTATCCACAGTATAGGTCTAAAAGCATGTTTATGAATGTATTAACAAAAATATCCATTTCAAGAATATGTAAAATCTGACTTTAGTTTTGTAAAAAATCATATAAATATTTGCTTCCGCGGCCGAATTTTATGATTTTTCATCATATTTTTGCTAAAAGAAAACATTGCAACAAGAAAATTGCTATTTCAAGTTGTTAGGTATTCTAGAATCCAGCCCAGGTAGTTTACAATATACAACGTATTCATCAAATATAGGTAAAATCTGACTTTTTGTTTGTAAATAATCATATAAATATTTGTTTACGCGCCCGAATTTTATAATTTTTCATCATATTTTATCCATAGTATAGGTCCAAAAGCATGTTTATGAATGTTTTAACAAAAATATCCATTTCAAGAATAGGTAAAATCTGACTTTAATCTTGTAAAAAATCATATAAATATTTGCTTCCGCGCCCGAATTTTATGATTTTTTATCATAATTTAGGTAAAAGAAAACATTGCAACAAGAAAATTGCTATTTCATGTGTGATAGGTTCTCTAGAATCCAGCCCAGGTAGTTTACAATATACAAGTATTCATAAAAAATAGGTAAAATCTGACTTTTTTTTGTAAAAAATCATATAAAAATTTGCTTCCGCGCCCGAATTTTATAATTTTTCATCATATTTTATCCACAGTATAGGTCCAAAAGCATGTTTATGAATGTTTTAACAAAAATATCCATTTCAAGAATAGGTAAAATCTGACTTTATTTTTGTAAAACATCATATAAATATTTGCTTCCGCGCTCGAATTTTATGATTTTTTATCATAATTTAGGTAAAAGAAAACATTGCAACAAGAAAATTGCTATTTTAATTATGGTAGGTATTCTAGAATCCAGCCAATGAAGCTTGCAATATACAACGTATTCATCAAAAATAGGTAAAATCTGACTTTTTTTTTGTAAAAAATCATATAAATATTTGCTTCCGCGCCCGAATTTTATAATTTTTCATCATATTTTATCCACTGTATAGGTCCAAAAGCATGTTTATGAATCTATTAACAAAAATATCCATTTCAAGAATATGTAAAATCTGACTTTATTTTTGTAAAAAATCATATAAATATTTTCTTCCGCGCCCGAATTTTATGATTTTTCATCATAATTTAGATAAAAGGAAACATTGCAACAATAAAATTGCTATTTCAAGTGTGGTAGGTATTCTAGAATCCAGCCAATGAAGCTTACAGTATACAACGTATTCATCAAAAATAGGTAAAATCTGACTTTATTTTTGTAAAAAATTATATAAATATTTGCTTCCGCGCTCGAATTTTATAATTTTTCATCATATTTTATCCATAGTATAGATCCAAAAGCATGTTTATGAACGTTTTAACAAAAATATCCATTTCAAAAATATGTAAAATCTGACTTTATTTTTGTAAAATATCATAAAAATATTTGCTTCCGCGCCCGAATTTTATGATTTTTCATCATATTTTAGCTAAAAGAAAACATTGAACAAGAAAATTGCTATTTCAAGTGTGTTAGGCATTCTAGAATCCAGCTCATGTAGCTTACAATATACAACGTATTCATCAAAAATAGGTAAAATCAGACTTTTTTTTTGTAAAAAATCATATAAATATTTGTTTTGCGCGCCCGAATTTTATAATTTTTCATCATATTTTATCCGCAGTATACGTCCAAAAGTATGTTTATGAATATTTTAACAAAAATATCCATTTCAAGAATAGGAAAAATCTGACTTTATTTTTGTAAAAAATCATATAAATATTTGATTCCGCGCACAAATTTTATGATTTTTCATCATATTTTAGCTAAAAGAAAACATTTCAAGAAGAAAATTGCTATTTCAAGTGTGTTAGGTATTCCACAATCCAGCCCATGTAGCTTAAAATAGACAACGTATTCATCAAATATAGATAAAATCTGACTTTTTTTTGTAAAAAATCATTTAAATATTTGCTTCCGCGCCCGAATTTTATAATTTTTCATCATATTTTATCCACAGTATAGGTCCAAAAGCATGTTTATTAATGTATTAACAAAAATATCCATTTCAAGAATATGTAAAATCTGACTTTAGTTTTGTAAAAAATCATATAAATATTTGCTTCCGCGCCCGAATTTTATGATTTTTCATCATATTTGAGCTAAAAGAAAACATTGCTACAAAAAAGTTGCTATTTCAAGTGTGTTAGGTATTCTAGAATCCAGCCCAGGTAGTTTACAATATACAACGTATTCATCAAATATAGGTAAAATCTGACTTTTTGTCAGTGAATAATCATATAAATATTTGTTTACGCGCTCGAATTTTATAATTTTTCATCATATTTTATCCATAGTATAGGTCCAAAAGCATGTTTATGAATGTTTTAACAAAAATATCCATTTCAAGAATAGGTAAAATCTGACTTTAATCTTGTAAAAAATCATATAAATATTTGCTTCCGCGCCCGAATTTTATGATTTTTTATCATAATTTAGGTAAAAGAAAACATTGCAACAAGAAAATTGCTATTTCAAGTGTGTTAGGTTCTCTAGAATCCAGCCCAGGTAGTTTACAATATACAACGTATTCATCAAAAATAGGTAAAATCTGACTTTTTTTTGTAAAAAATCATATAAATATTTGCTTCCGCGCCCGAATTTTATAATTTTTCATCATATTTTATCCACAGTATAGGTCCAAAAGCATGTTTATGAATGATTTAACAAAAATATCCATTTCAAGAATAGGTAAAATCTGACTTTATTTTTGTAAAAAATCATATAAATATTTGCTTCCGCGCCCGAATTTTATGATTTTTTATCATAATTTAGGTAAAAGAAAACATTGCAACAAGAAAATTGTTATCTCAAGTGTTCTAGGTATTCTAGAATCCAGCCAATGAAGCTTACAATATACAAAGTATTCATCAAAAATAGGTAAAATCTGACTTTTTTTTGTAAAAAATCATAATTATTTGCTTCCGCGCCCGAATTTTATAATTTTTCATCTTATTTTATCCACAGTATAGGTCCAAAAGCGTGTTTATGAATCTATTAACAAAAATATCCATTTCAAGAATATTTAAAATCTGACTATATTTTTGTAAAAAATCATATAAATATTTGCTTCCGCGCCCGAATTTTATAGTTTTTCATCATAATTTAAGTAAAAGAAAACATTGCAACAAGAAAATTGCTATTTCAAGTGTGTTAGGTTCTCTAGAATCCAGCCCAAGTAGTTTAAAATATACAACGTATTCATCAAAAATAGTAAAAATCTGACTTTTTTTTTGTAAAAAATCATATAAATATTTGCTTCCGCGCCCGAATTTTATAATTTTTCATCATATTTTATCCACAGTATAGGTCCAAAAGCATGTTTATGAATGTTTTAACAAAAATATCCATTTCAAGAATAGTTAAAATCTGACTTTATTTTTGTAAAAAATCATATAAATATTTGCTTCCGCGCCTGAATTTTATGATTTTTTATCATAATTTAGGTAAAAGACAACATTGCAACAAGAAAATTGTTATTTCCAGTGTGGTAGGTATTCTAGAATCCAGCCAATGAAGCTTACAATATAGAAAGTATTCATCAAAAATAGGTAAAATCTGACTTTTTTTTGTAAAAAATCATATAATTATTTGCTTCCGCGCCAGAATTTTATAATTTTTCATCTTATTTTATCCACAGTATAGGTCCAAAAGCATGTTTATGAATCTATTAACAAAAATATCCAATTCAAGAATATGTAAAATCTGACTATATTTTTGTAAAAAATCATTTAAATATTTGCTTCCGCGCCCGAATTTTATCATTTTTCATCATATTTTAGCTAAAAAAAACATTGCAAAAAGAAAATTGTTATTTCAAGTGTGGTAGGTATTCTGGAATCCAGCCCATGTAGCTTACAATATACAACGTATTTATCAAGAATAGGTAAAATCTGACTTTATTTTTGTAAAAAATGATATAAATATTTGCTTCCGCGCCCGAATTTTATAATTTTTTTATCATATTTTAACTAAAAGAGAACATTGCAACAAGAAAATTGCTATTTCAAGTGTGGTAGGTATTCTAGAATCCAGCCAATGAAGCTTACAATATACAACGTATTCATCAAAAATAGGTAAAATCTGAGTTAATTTTTGTAAAAAATCATATAAATATTTGTTTCCGTGCCCGAAATTTATAATTTTTCATCATATTTTATCCATAGTATAGGTTCAAAAGCATGTTTATGAATGTTTTAAAAAAAATATCCATTACAAAAATAGGTAAAATCTGACTTTATTTTTGTAAAAAATCATATAAATATTTGCTTCCGCGCCCGAATTTTATGATTTTTCATCATATTTTAGCTAAAAGAAAACATTGCAACAAGAAAATTGCTATTTTAAGTGTGGTAGGTATTCTAGAATCCAGCCCACGAAGCTTACAATATGCAACGTTTTCATCAAAAATTGGTAAAATCTGACTTTATTTTTGTGAAAAATCATATAAATATTTGCTTCCGCGCCCGAATTTTATAATTTTTCATCATATTTTATCCATAGTATAGGTCCAAAAGCATGTTTATGAATGTTTTAACAAAAATATCCATTACAAAAATAGGTAAAATCTGACTTTATTTTTGTAAAAAATCATATAAATATTTGCTTCCGCGACGGAATTTTATGATTTTTCATCATAATTTAGCTAAAAGAAAACATTGCAACAAGAAAATTGCTATTTCAAGTGTGGTAGGTATTCTAGAATCCAGCCCATGTAGCTTACAATATACAACGTATTCATAAAAATAGGTCAAATCTGACTTTATTTTTCTAAAAATCATAAATATTTGCTTCCGCGCCCGAATTATATAATTTTTTATCATATTTTATCCACAGTATAGGTCCAAAAGCATGTTTATGAATGTTTTAACAAAAATATCCAATACAAAAATAGGTAAAATCTGACTTTATTTTTGTAAAAAATCATATAAATATTTGCTTCCGCGCCCGAATTTTATGATTTTTCATAATTTTTTAACTAAAAGAAAACATTGCAACAAGAAAATTGCTATTTCAAGTGTGGTAGGTATTCTAGAATCCAGCCCATGTAGCTTACAATATACAAAGTATTCATCAAAAATATGTAAAATCTGACTTAATATTTGTAAAAAATCATATAAATATTTGCTTCCGCGCCCGAATTTTATAATATTCCATCATATTTTATCCATAGTATAGATCCAAAAGCATGTTTATGAATGTTCTAACAAAAATATCCATTTCAAGAATAGGTAAAATCCGACTTTATTTTTGTAAAAAATGATATAAATATTTGCTTCCGCGCCTGAATTTTATAATTTTTTATCATATTTTAACTAAACGAGAACATTGCAACAAGAAAATTGCTATTTCAAGTGTGGTAGGTATTCTATAATCCAGCCCATGTAGCTTACAATATTCAATGTATTCATCAATAATCGGTATAATATGACTTTATTTTTGTAAAAAATTATATAAATATTTGCTTCCGCGCCCGAATTTTATAAATTTTTATCATATTTTAGCTAAAAGAAACCATTGCAACAAGAAAATTGCTATTTCAAGTGTGGTAGGTATTCTAGAATCCAGCCAATGAAGCTTACAATATACAACGTATTCATCAACAATAGGTAAAATCTGACTTTATTTTTGTAAAAACTCATATAAATATTTGCTTCTGCGTTCGAATTTTATAATTTTTCATCATATTTTAGCTAAAAGAAAACATTGCAACAAGAAAATTGCTATTTCAAGTGTGGTAGGTATTCTGGAATCCAGCCCATGTAGCTTACAATATACAACGTATTCATCAAGAATAGGTAAAATCTGACTTTATTTTTGTAAGAAATTATTTAAATATTTGCTTCCGCGCCTGAATTTTATAATTTTAAATCATATATTTTATCCATAGTATAGATCCAAAAGCATGTTTATGAATCTTTTAACATAAATATCCATTTCAAAAATAGGTAAAATCTGACTTTATTTTTGTAAAAAATCATATAAATATTTGCTTCCGCGCCCGAATTTTATGATTTTTCATCATTTTTTAGCTAAAAGAAAACATTGCAACAAGAAAATTGCTATTTCAAGTGTGGTAGGTATTCTAGAATCCAGCCCATGTAGCTTACAATATACAACGTATTCATTAAAAATAGGTAAAATCTGACTTTATTTTTGTAAAAAATCATATAAATATTTGCTTTCGCGCCCGAATTTTATAAGTTTTTAACATATATTACCCACAGTATAAGTCCAAAAGCATGGTTATGGATGTTTTAATAAAAATATCCATTTCAAGAATAGGTACAGTCTGACTTTATTTTTGTAAAAAATCATATAAATATTCGCTTCCGCGCCCGAACTTTATGATTTTTCATCATATTTTAGCTAAACGAATACATTGCAACAAGAAAATTGCTATTTCAAGTGTGGTAGGTATTCTAGAAACCAGCCCATGTAGCTTACAATATACAACGTATTCATCAAAAATAGGTCAAATCTGACTTTATTTTTGTAAAAAATCATATAAATATTTGCTTCCGCGCCCGAATTTTATAATTTTTTATCATATTTTATCCATAGTATAGGTCCAAAAGCATGTTTATGAATGTTTTAACAAAAATATCCATTTTAAGAATAGATAAAATCTGACTTTATTTTTGTAAAAAATCATATAAATATTTGCATCCGCGCCCGAATTTTATGATTTTTTATCATATGTTAGCTAAAAGAAAATATTGCAACAAGAAAATTGCTATTTCAAGTGTGGTAGGTATTCTAGAAACCAGCCCATGTAACTTACAATATTCAACGTATTCATTAAAATGACACCCGAAAATTAAATGTTTATTATCTGATTGGTACCAAGTTATGGTCACTTCTGCATGTCCAATGCTAAAATTATCCATAGTATAGGTCCAAAAGCATGTTTATGAATGTTTTAACAAAAATATCCATTTCAAGAATAGGTAAAATCTGACTTTATTATTGTAAAAAATCATATAAATATTTGCTTCCGCGCCCGAATTTTATGAATTTTCATCATATTTTAGCTAAAAGAAAACATTGCAACAAGAAAATTGCTATTTCAAGTATGGTAGGTATTCTAGAATCCAGCCCATGTAGCTTACAATATACAATGTATTCATCAAAAATAGGTAAAATCTGACTTTATTTTTGTAAAAAATGATATAAATATTTGCTTCCGCGCCCGAATTTTATAATTTTTATCATGTTTTATCCATAGTATAGGTCCAAAAGCATATCTATGAATATTTTAACAAAAATATCCATTTCAAGAATAGGTAAAATCTGACTTTATTTTTGTAAAATATCATATAAATATTTGCTTTCGCGCCCGAATTTTATGAATTTTCATCATATTTTAGCTAAAAGAAAACATTGCAACAAGAAAATTGCTATTTCAAGTGTGGTAGGTATTCTGGAATCCAGCCCATGTAGCTTACAATATACAACGTATTTATCAAGAATAGGGAAAATCTGACTTTATTTTTGTGAAAAATGATATAAATATTTGCTTCCGCGCCCGAATTTTATAATTTTTTATCATATTTTTACTAAAAGAGAACACTGCAACAAGAAAATTGCTATTTCAAGTGTGGTAGGTATTCTAGAATCCAGCCAATGAAGCTTACAATATACAACGTATTCATCAAAAATAGGTAAAATCTGACTTTATTTTTGTAAAAAATGATATAAATATTTGCTTCCGCGCCCGAATTTTATAATTTTTTATCATATTTAAGCTAAAAGAGAACATTGCAACAAGAAAATTGCTATTTCAAGTGTTTTAGGTATTCTAGAATCCAGCCATTACAATATACAACGTATTGTAACAGGTACGGTCGCCTAGGACGAAATCTAATACCTGACATACAAGGGGTGTTTAGAAATTTTACTTGACCCAAAGTAATCCACTAATTATATTAATGCAAGACTTATTATAATCAAGGGTAACGAAGGTCGCTGCCACCACTATCACGAATTTATTGGTCTGCCGCGATAGAAGCAGACAAAAGAAAATGATGACAGACACGGCTGTCTTCCGACAAAATTTATATGTGACGGTATTTGCCAAAATACCTTAATTCGCAACAGGAATAATTAGGGGTTTCTAAATTCAAACAGAACTGCTCAACATAACAATTTATTCACACACAATTATTAACAACAATTTAATATTACTTAACTACTCTTGTGACATGGGAGAACGATACTAACAATTTGGCCTAGGTTCAACACCTCACACTACTACTACCAAAGTAATAATGTTAATTCTACTTACTATTCATCACTGGTCAGCCTCGGATGAAGCACTTTATTAGTTTATATTATACGACTCTACAGTTAAAAATAGTAAATGAATTAAAATAATTAAAATTAATTAAGTTCGATCTGGACTCGGACGACGACGGCTTCAACACACAACACAAAAAATATCTAAAGTCACTAAGACAATTTAGTTATCAAAATTTAGAAAGATTCGCAAGACTGTCACAAGAAGATCACTCAGATCTGTTCAGTTTGACGTCAGCGGAGAGAATTCTCTTAGATAAAATTATGTGGAAGGAACTTCGCATAATTTTACCCCTACTTTTCCCAATAAGGGGGTGTTTCTTACACCCTCATTGGTCATTTCAAATATGTTACAGTGTTAGTTTCATTAACTGACTCCCGTCCGAGCGGCAACGCTGAAGGACGCAAAAAATCTCCAACGGACTTTTTGAGACCTCCAAGTATTTGACGCCGGACGCTGTCAATCATGAAATGTGATCTTAAGATTGCTTTCCCATTGTATTCTCAAAAACTGCCCTTTTCTATTTAGCTTTTAAAATTTATTGCTTCCTTAACCCCATGCAGTACCATTTACTTTATTGCTCTCAAATGTTCCAACGAAAAGCAATCTTAAAACCTTACAAAAATCTACATTTACAATACTATGTTTTTCTACCATTGTCCTTTTATTACGCCAGCTGCAAGTACAGCTGGCATATTACTTAATTTATTTAAACAATTTCCTCTAAAACGAGGAGCCGCAGAGCGAGCGTGTTACAACTTCCCTATCCCCTTAAAATAAATTATCTTCCTGAAGGGCAAATAATTTATTATCCCAACTACTTAATATTGGTAAGACTCGAGCTCCTGAGCAGGGATCGCTGCTCTTCGGTACCTGTCCTCGACTGGAAACCCCAATGATCTTCGCCTTTTGAGCCGTTCGTCCGTAGTCCTTTCTGTGGTTACTGCTATCATTGGCCTCTGCGGGGCGCCTCTCTGGGCAGTCCTAAAACCATAACCCTACGGCAGAATCACTGGCCCTAACAATTTTATATTCTAACATGCAACTATTATACATACAATTCTTATAATACATTACAAAATTGGAATTCTAGTGTGAATAACATTATTTGCACGAACTTGTTCTTGAGGCAATAACTTTTCTTGTACCGCAGATCTGGTACGAGAGGATCCAGCTTCTAGTGCTGCTAAACTAATTATTTCCGTTCGAGGTGCAGTTCTTGTTACATACGGTTTAATATTAATAGGACATTTTTTATAAATCAGTATTAGTGCCAATATAATTCCTCCAATAACACCCAATATAATCGAACCATAGTAAGTAATTTCTTTATGACCATTTTATCGTTATCTTGTAATTTCTTTACTACGGTTACTTGCTCATTCATTACACTTAAAATACCATCCGATTTTTGATTTAACTCGGTAATTTTCTCATTAACGTCTTCTAGATCAGCATTATCTGCGGTACCGAACAAAAATTTCAAAATATTACCGCCCAAATTAATAAGACCTTGTTTGTCTCTCTTTACCTCATACGGTGCAATTGTTTTATACAAATTATATAATTTCTCTTTCAATTTTGCTACATCATTACTAATAATTCCTAACTCTCTACTTACTATATCATTTAAAGCAGTCTTGAAAGATGAGTCCATGTCCTCTCCAAGTCGAACGTCCAACTTCATCACATCGCGTAGAACATCTTCGAATGCCTCCAACACGCGCCGACAATCACTTCGATTGCTATCCGTGGAAAGGATCCAATTATCACCGGTTAGCAGTACCTCTTCCTCCTTAATAAAAACAAGTCCCTTGTCCATCCTAGCATGGAATCTTCTGCTGTTATTGAGCCCATTAACGCGAGCAACACTAGACCTCTGAACATATTCACACATGATTATCACAAGAACAAATATATTACAATGACACTGCGGATCTATATCCGACTTTTAGCTACCCATGGTTCATCAGGAACCCGACCGTAACTACGTAATGAATATCTACTTCGCGGAGTTTCGGAATTTTCACTTGGCCCGGTATTATTATTAATTATGGGTTGACTATGCACGTCCGCCTCTACATTTACGGTGACTCCGCCCGGTTCATTTAATGATTCTAAACTTACGGCTCTGCTAATCGTATTATCACTCTCTCGTTGCGTATTATCGCTCTGACGCGGCGTATATACGTAATCAAACTTTTTCATGTCAATCACGCGTGGAACTGGACTCTTCTTTACTTCTAGAGTACTATGATTTGGTTCCACATATAATTTCAACCGATTTACATTTACTAATATTTCTTTACCTCCGTCCACGTTCTGGATCACAAAGTTTACCGGACTAGTTTGTTTATTAATTTTATACGGACCTATCCATGGCTTCACAAATTTTCTACTTAATCCTTGTTTAACTACTTTATTATGTAGAAATACTAAATCTCCAACTTGAAAATTTCGGACTGCGGTCTTTTTATTGTATTGAACCTGATTCCTACTTTGAGCTTTGCTAATTCGTTCTTTTACTATTTTATACGCGTCTTTAATTCTTTCTTCGATACTCTGACTGTAATCTGTATCAGTCTTTTTATCTAACGGTTCTATATTATCTTCAAGTGGTATCTGAAACTCCCGACCATACATTAAAAAGAATGGTGTTTCTCCCGTTGAGTTGTGAACCGAATTTCTTATAGCCATTAATACGTACGGAATCCACAAATCCCAATCTTTATGATCTTTACTAATATAATGCGACATTGTATCTGAAAAAGTTCTATGAAATCGTTCAATACACCCATTTCCCATAGGATGGTACGCGGTTGTTTGTAATTTTTTTATGCCGAATAAATGACACACGCTCTTAAATAGTTTTGATAAAAAGTTCGTCCCTTTGTCTGTTAAAAGCTGTTTAGGTACTCCATGCCTTGCAATAATATGCGAAACAGACACATTAGCTACTGTCTCTGCTTTATCATCAGGTATCGGTATTGCCTCGGGATAACGCGTAAACGCATCAATAAAAGTTAAAATATACTTGTTACCTCGACTGGTTCTTTCAAATGGACCTACAATGTCCATAGCCGTACACTCAAAAGGTTTACTAAGTTCATTGAACTGTTGCAAGGGTGCTGGTCTTAGATGAGGCGAAGTTTTTCTTTCGTTACACGATAAACAACGCTCACAATATTCCTTAATCTGCTTACCCATATTTTCCCAAAAGAATTTCTTTTTAATCAAATTATACGTCTTTTCGAAACCCGGATGACCTGCATACGACAGATCATGATGAATCCTTATGATTTTATTTACCATAGTGGCTGGAACCACTAATCTATCTTCGCGCTCATTTGAATTTCTTAATTTATAAATTAATCCGTCCCTGTCTTTATAAAATTTTGAAATTTGCGAATTTTGTTCATTTTCTAACAATTTATTTAATTTCAACTCTTTTTCTTGTTCTAATTTTATGGTTTCCCGATCACATATTGGCTCATAATTATCTACGTAATTAATTTCTATACGCGACAAGGTGTCCGCATTAGTATTTAATTTTCCCGGTTTGTGTATAATATCAAATACATACTCCGACAATTTTAACGACCAATTTAACAATCGACTACTTGGATCGTTTACTTTATTTAACCATCGAAGTGGACTGTGATCGGTTATCAATGTAAATTTTCTCCCGTATAAATAACATCTGAAAAATTTAACTGCCCATATAACTGCTAGACATTCTTTTTGTATTGTTGGATAATTAGTTTCGGCTTTATTTAAAACACGGCTCGCGTAAGCAATTGGGTGTTCTACTCCGTTGCGATTTTGACTCAAAATCGCACCTAATGCAATATTTGACGCGTCCGTTGTTAATGTAAATGGCTGACTAAAATCGGGGTATATTAATATCGGTTCTTTAATTAACGCGCTTCTCAATTTATCAAACGCAAATTTTGTTTCTGTCTCCCATTTAAATGGAATATCTTTCTTTAAAAGTGTAGTTAGTGGTTTCGCTGATTCTGCGAAATCAGGTATAAACCGACGATAAAATCCTACTAATCCCAAAAATGACCTAACGTCTCTCACGGTTTTTGGTGTCGGAAATTTCTCTATTGCATCTATTTTTGACGGATCTGGTTTGACTCCTTCTGCCGAAATAATGTGACCTAAATACGCGGTTTCTCTACGTACAAATTCACATTTACTAGGTTTTAATTTTAAATTAAATTTCCGCAATCTTTTAAACACGTCTTTAATCTTCGTTAAATGTTCTTCTATATTATCTCCCGAAAATATGCATATATCATCTAAATAAACATAACATTTTTCCCCAACTAATCCACTTAGTACACAATACATCAGCCTTTGAAATGTACTTGGCGCATTACATAACCCGAACGGCATTCTATTCCATTGATAATGCCCCCACGGCGAGCTAAACCCAGTCTTTTCCTTATCTTCCTCGGCAATTTCTACCTGGTGATACCCTGATGCTAAATCTAAGGTTGTAAATAAAGCAGCGCCATTCATATGCGAAATTGTATCTTGTAAATTCGGCAACGGTAAGAAATCTTTCTTCGTTATTTTATTTAACTCGCGAAAGTCTACACACAGTCTAACTTTCGTCGAACCGTCCGACAGTTCTCGATTTACTAAGACAATAGGAGCTGACCAAGGTGAGTCACTCTCCTCAATAATACCGTCTTTTAACAATTCGTCAATTTGTTTTTGCAATGTTTCTTTTTGCGTGAATGGAACACGATACGGCCTTTTTGCAATTGGATGAACATCATCTGTTATAATCCGATGTTTCACTTTCGATGTGCAACCTAACTTTACTCCCGGCTGTATAAATATATCTTTGTATTCTAATAACACTTTTTCAACTTTTTGCCTATCGTTACTCGGTAAGTGATCTAAATGAAATAAGGTTCGAAAATCTACTTCTTGTACGGATGCTATTACGCTATTCGGTTCGCTAAACATGCTAATGTCCTCTTTGACATTTTCCTCAAAACCCACAATGGTTTTAGCAGGGATAAACACACTGTCTTGCGACACATTCATGAGCTTTACCGGTACCACGGTCTCATCGCTCCTAGCAAGCACTCTAGCTGCTATAACTCCTTGAATTTCCAGTTCGACTGGCTCAATTAAGACACATCCTGCTTTATTTAAAACATTTAACTCAACATTCCTCTCTGCTAAGCACACAGCTTCAGACCTAGGAGGTATTGTAATATTCTTTTTAATACGAACCGATCTTATGTCCTTGTTTGCATTTTCCGTACTATTTTCAATTTTAACTTCCGAAGAAATTCCGGTAATTTCCATATTATTGCCTGAACCGTTTGAAACGACCGCATTATGGTCAACCTTAACAATTTCCTCGAAATGAACCTTTTTCAATTTACTTGTTGGCACACTTTCCTTTAACAATACATCTTCAGGGTTTGTACCTGATGTTCCATCTCTTTCTAAGCTACTGTTTTGACACAGTGAGCCGCTACCTACAAAGTTACTTTGCAATCCGCTTTTTGAATTATTTAAATTTCCATCATTTTTACTACATGTACCTACAGCTTTATTACTTTCGTCAAAATTACTTTCTTTGTTTTCACGAATACAAAATTTTGAACTATCGTGAGTGACCTCTGTACTGTACGAGTCACTGTTTTCGCTAGTGCAATCTCGCCTTTCAATTTTGATTTCTTCCCGATTAATTTCCCTACATTGCGAGTCATTCTTCTCGCTAACCGTTTCTCGATTTTCTTCACGATTTTTAGTTTTCGTTACTTCGCGATTTAATTCATTATCACGCGAATTACTTTCTTTACTCAATCGTACGTGATTTTCTTCGGGACTTTGAATCTTTACACTCCTGTGAGTATCTTCCCTAACTCGCGAACCATGATCGTTTCTAAACCGTCCGTGATATTCTTCGCCACGTGGAGTCTTTTTACTACCGTGAATATCTTCCCTAACTCGCGAAACTTGTTCGTCGCTAAACCGTACGCGATGTTCTTCGCGACGTTGGGCCTTTATACTCCCGTGAGTATCTTGCTTGGTACTCGACAAATAATCGCGAACTGGGACTTCCGTGTCGTACAAAGAACCTAACGATCGTTTTGTTTTATAGTTAATCGCAGTACGAGGTGCTGAAATAAAATGATTTTCGATTAATTTTGGAACATAAAGTTCCTGATTCTCTGCTAGATTCGCTTTTTCGCTTAGAAATTCGTAACCGCTACTATTTGCCTTTCTTCCAAATTTATCTTTAGTGTTTTGTGTAATTGTTGAAATCGCGAGTCGTTCCGAACAAATTACTATCTCATTACATGCATAATTAATTTGAGCTTTATACTCCGTTAAAAAATCTACACCAAGTATCCCGTCGGTAGCTAAATTTATACTATCATCACACACTACTATGATAATAATTATGATAAATACTACTACGACCTACATGTAATTTTACTCTCGTAGTCCCAACTACAGGTAATTCCTTCCCAGAAATACCTACAATACTACGCGTGCGTGCGATTGGAAACAACCGCTGTCCCTCAACTACATACCGCTTGATAATACTAACGCATGCACCAGTATCAATTAAAAATTCTAAATTTCTACCATTCACAACTAATTCTACTTTGTTACTTTTTCTACTACTAGGGAGAGTGGTTACTAAATCGTTTTTTCGCGGTTCTCTATTACGGCCGCGCGAATCGGGACAACCATCCGCGGCCATATCTAGTTTAAATCTTTGTTATAAGTAATTTCTTTCATTTCCTTCTTTGGAAATTTAGACGGGTTTATAATAGAACGACAAATATCTGCTTGGTGTCCGCGCTTATTACATCTTTTGCATATTATATTGTAACGACAATCTTTTGCAAAATGCCCGAATTTTTGACAATTGAAACAACGGCTTTTATTTCTAAAATTAGATTCTGGACTCCTTTCTCGATTATTTTCGTTTTTATGCGTGTTCTTTTCTAGGTTCTTTTCCACATTTTGCATGTGACTCAAAGTTAAAACTTGAATTAGTTTATCAATTGATGCCGTTAAATTTGATTCATTTCCTCGCGTACTTTCATTTTCGACCGGAGTTTTAACTGTTATTCTATTAACAAAATCTGAATCCTCGCGACGCATCATGTTAAATGCCGATTCTGATTTCTTTGCAATTTCTACTGCTTTATCAAAAGTTTTTGGATTTTCGTAAAACACATCTCTTTGTAAATGTGGTAAAATTCCCGAAACAAATTGATTTAATAGAAGTTTTTCTATATATCGCGAATTATCTTCACGCGCTCCTTCCGAATTATCTCTCCATAAAACAATTACCTAACGCATGCAGTCTACATACATAAGCTGAAATTGTTTCGTCCCTATTCTGATAGCAACTATTAAATGCCCTTTGTATCGTTCTCGAGTCTTGCTTGGGTTGATATCTTTCCAATAATTCTCTTTTGATTATTTTCCAATCTTTCGAATCTCTAGTTTTTGAATTATTTTTAATATACCATGCCGCGTCTCCAAGTAAATTTAATTTTACTACACTAATTACATAATCTGAACTCCATTTTCCAATATTTTTACAATTCTCAATTTTGTCTATAAAATCTATTACGCTTTCATCTGATTTTCCCGAAAATGTTGGAATTTTCATATTAACCCCAGATAAGAATGAAACTGCTACTAAATAGTCTAACATCTGTTGATCATTCAATTGGAGTGAACGAGTTGTTTCACTCAAATCGGGTGAACCAGTTGTGTTCGGCATTTTACTTGCTTTAGTTTATTAACAATGAAGCAATAACTACACAAAGTTCTTTATTGCTTTACACTTCTACCGACTTAGGGGCTCGGGACTACCTAACTGACCGTAATAAATTCACTCAGAATTTACTTACGTATATAAAACTCTTTTGTCGTTCTGCAAGTCCGACAACTACCAATTTCCAAATAAAATGAACACAACAGATACTTATTCTCAACAAATGCAAATATTGACTCTACAAATACCTTAAAAATCAAAATGTAATAATAACACTCAGTAGTTTATTACAATTTTGAAAACTAAATTTTGTCGGTTTAAATGGCTTAACTGGAATGAGAGGGTTTAAGTATTAAAAATATTTAGATCCCAGCGCTTTGCCACCAAAATATGTAACAGGTACGGTCGCCTAGGACGAAATCTAATACCTGACATACAAGGGGTGCTTAGAAATTTTACTTGACCCAAAGTAATCCACTAATTATATTAATGCAAGACTTATTATAATCAAGGGTAACGAAGGTCGCTGCCACCACTATCACGAATTTATTGGTCTGCCGCGATAGAAGCAGACAAAAGAAAATGATGACAGACACGGCTGTCTTCCGACAAAATTTATATGTGACGGTATTTGCCAAAATACCTTAATTCGCAACAGGAATAATTAGGGGTTTCTAAATTCAAACAGAACTGCTCAACATAACAATTTATTCACACACAATTATTAACAACAATTTAATATTACTTAACTACTCTTGTGACATGGGAGAACGATACTAACAATTTGGACTCTCAACAATTAAAATAATAAAAATAGGGCGACCTCAGAGTTGCTATGCTATCAGCCTAGGTTCAACACCTCACACTACTACTACCAAAGTAATAATGTTAATTCTACTTACTATTCATCACTGGTCAGCCTCGGATGAAGCACTTTATTAGTTTATATTATACGACTCTACAGTTAAAAATAGTAAATGAATTAAAATAATTAAAATTAATTAAGTTCGATCTGGACTCGGACGACGACGGCTTCAACACACAACACAAAAAATATCTAAAGTCACTAAGACAATTTAGTTATCAAAATTTAGAAAGATTCGCAAGACTGTCACAAGAAGATCACTCAGATCTGTTCAGTTTGACGTCAGCGGAGAGAATTCTCTTAGATAAAATTATGTGGAAGGAACTTCGCATAATTTTACCCCTACTTTTCCCAATAAGGGGGTGTTTCTTACACCCTCATTGGTCATTTCAAATATTTTACAGTGTTAGTTTCATTAACTGACTCCCGTCCGAGCGGCAACGCTGAAGGACGCAAAAAATCTCCAACGGACTTTTTGAGACCTCCAAGTATTTGACGCCGGACGCTGTCAATCATGAAATGTGATCTTAAGATTGCTTTCCCATTGTATTCTCAAAAACTGCCCTTTTCTATTTAGCTTTTAAAATTTATTGCTTCCTTAACCCCATGCAGTACCATTTACTTTATTGCTCTCAAATGTTCCAACGAAAAGCAATCTTAAAACCTTACAAAAATCTACATTTACAATACTATGTTTTTCTACCATTGTCCTTTTATTACGCCAGCTGCAAGTACAGCTGGCATATTACTTAATTTATTTAAACAATTTCCTCTAAAACGAGGAGCCGCAGAGCGAGCGTGTTACAGTATTCATCAAAAATGGGTAAAATCTGACATTATTTTTGTAAAAAATCATATAAATATTTCCTTCCGCGCCCGAATTTTATAATTTTTCATCATATTTTATCCATAGTATAGGTCCAAAAGCATGTTTATGAATGTTTTAACAAAAATATCCATTTCAAAAATAGGTAAAATCTGACTTTATTTTTGTAAAAAAACATATAAATATTTGCTTCCGCGCCCGAATTTTATGATTTTTCATTATTTTAGCTAAAAGAAAACATTGCAATAAGAAAATTGCTATTTCAAGTGTGGTAGGTATTCTAGAATCTAGCCCATGTAGCTTACAATATACAACGTATTCATCAAAAATAGGTAAAATCTGACATTATTATTGTAAAAAATCATATAAATATTTGCTTCCGCGCCTGAATTTTATGATTTTTTATCATATTTTATCCACAGTATAGGTCCAAAAGCATGTTTATGAATGTTTTAACAAAAATATCCATTTCAAGAATAGGTAAAATCTGACTTTATTTTTGTAAGAAATCATATAAATATTTGCTTTCACGCCCGAATTTTATAATTTTTCATCATAATTTAGCTAAAAGAAAACATTGCAACATGATAATTGCTATTTCAAGTGTGGAAGGTATTTCAGAATCCAGCCCATGTATCTTACAATATATAACGTATTCATCAAAAATAGGTAAAATCTGACTTTATTTTTGTAAAAAATGATATAAATATTTGCTTTAGCGCCCGAATTTTATAATTTTTTAACATATTTTATCCACAGTATAAGTCCAAAAGCATGTTTATGAATGTTTTAATAAAAATATCCATTTCAAGAATAGGTACAGTCTGAATTTATTTTTGTATAAAATCATATAAATATTTGCTTCCGCGCCCGAATTTCCTGATTTTTTATCATATGTTAGCTAAAAGAAAACAATGCAACAAGAAAATTGCTATTTCAAGTGTGGTAGGTATTCTAGAAACTAGTCCATGTAGCTTACAATATTCAACGTATTCATTAAAATGACACCCGAAAATTAAATGTTTATTATCTGATTGGTACCAAGTTATGGTCACTTTTGCATGTCCAATGCTAAAATTATCCATAGTATAGGTCCAAAAGCATGTTTATGAATGTTTAACAAAAAAATCCATTTCAAGAATAGGTAAAATCTGACTTTATTTTTGTAAAAAATCATATAAATATTTGCTTCCGCGCCCGAATTTTATGATTTTTTATCATAATTTAGGTAAAAGAAAACATTGCAACAAGAAAATAGCTATTTCAAGTGTGGTAGGTATTCTAGAACCCAGCCAATGAAGCTCACAATATACAACGTATTCATCAAAAATAGGTAAAATCTGATATTATTTTTGTAAAAAATCATATAAATATTTGCTTCCGCGCCCGAATTTTATAATTTTTTATCATATTTATGCTAAAAGAATACATTGCAATAAGAAAATTGCTATTTCAAGTGTGGTAGGTATTCTAGAATTCAGCCCATGTAGCATACAATATACAACGTATTCATCAAAAATAGGTAAAATCTGACTTTTTTTTTGTAAAAAATCATATAAATATTTGTTTGCGCGCCCGAATTTTATAATTTTTCATCATATTTTATCCGCAGTATACGTCCAAAAGTATGTTTATGAATATTTTAACAAAAATATCCATTTCAAGAATAGGTACAATCTGACTTTATTTTTGTAAAAAATCATATAAATATTTGCTTCCGCGCCCGAATTTTATGATTTTTCATCATATTTTAGCTAAAAGAAAACATTGCAACAAGAAAATTGCTATTTCAAGTATGGTAGGTATTCTAGAATCCAGCCCATGTAGCTTACAATATACAACGTATTCATCAAAAATAGGTAAAATCTGACTTTATTTTTGTAAAAAATCATATAACTATTTACTTCCGCGCCCGAATTTTATAATTTTTTATCATATTTTATCCATAGTATAGGTCCAAAAGCATGTCTATGAATATTTTAACAAAAATATCCATTTCAAGAATAGGTAAAATCTGACTATATTTTTGTAAAATATCATATAAATATTTGCTTCCGCGCCCGAATTTTATGAATTTTCATCATATTTTAGCTAAAAGAAAACATTGCAACAAGAAAATTGCTATTTCAAGTGTGGTAGGTATTCTAGAATCCAGCTCATGTAGCTTACAATATACAACGTATTCATCAAAAATAGGTAAAATCTGACTTTATTTTTGTAAAAAATGATATAAATATTTGCTTCCGCGCCCAAATTTTATGATTTTTTATCATATTTTAGCTAAAAGAAAACAATGCAACAAGAAAATTGCTATTTCAAGTATGGTAGGTATTCTAGAATCCAGCCCATGTAGCTTACAATATACAACGTATTCATCAAAAATAGGTAAAATCTGACTTTATTTTTGTAAAAAATCATATAACTATTTACTTCCGCGCCCGAATTTTATAATTTTTTATCATATTTTATCCATAGTATAGGTCCAAAAGCATGTCTATGAATATTTTAACAAAAATATCCATTTCAAGAATAGGTAAAATCTGACTATATTTTTGTAAAATATCATATAAATATTTGCTTCCGCGCCCGAATTTTATGAATTTTCATCATTTTTTAGCTAAAAGAAAACATTGCAATAAGAAAATCTGACTTTATTTTTGTAAAAAATTATATAAATATTTGCTTCCGCGCCCGAATTTTATAATTTTTGATCATATTTTATCCGTAGGATAGGTCCAAAAGCATGTTTATGAATGTTTTAACAAAAATATCCATTTCAAAAATAGGTAAAATCTGACTATATTTTTGTACAAAATCATATAAATATTTGCTTCCGCCCGCGAATTTTATAATTTTTCATCATATTTTAGCTAAAAGAAAACATTGCAACAAGAAAATTGCTATTTCAAGTGTGGTAGGTATTCTGGAATCCATCCCACGTAGCTTACAATATACAACGTATTCATCAAGAATAGGTAAAATCTGACTTTATTTTTGTAAAAAATGATATAAATATTTGCTTCCGCGCCCGAATTTTATAATTTTTTATCATATTTAAGCTGAAAGAGAACATTGCAGAAAGAAAATTGCTATATAAAGTGTTGTAGGTATTCTAGAATCCAGCCAATGAAGCTTACAATATACAACGTATTCATCAACAAAAGGTAAAATCTGACTTTATTTTTGTAAAAAATCATATAAATATTTGCTTCCGCGTCCGAATTTTATGATTTTTCATCATATTTTAGCTAAAAGAAAACATTGCAACAAGAAAATTGCTATTTCAAGTGTGGTAGGTATTCTAGAATCCAGCCTATGTAGCTTACAATATACAACGTATTCATCAAAAATAGGTAAAATCTGACTTTATTTTTGTAAAAAATCATATAAATATTTGCTTCCGCGCCCGAATTTTATGAATTTTTATCATTTTTTAGCTAAAAGAAAACATTGCAATAAGAAAATCTGACTTTATTTTTGTAAAAAATTATATAAATATTTGCTTTCGCGCCCGAATTTTATAATTTTTTATCATATTTTATCCATAGTATAGGTCCAAAAGCATGTTTATGAATGTTTTAACAAAAATATCCATTTCAAGAATAGCTAAAATCTGACTTTTTTTTGTAAAAAATCATATAAATATTTGCTTCCGCGCCTGAATTTTATGATTTTTCATCATATTTTAGCTAAAAGAAAACATTGCAACAAGAAAATTGCTATTTCAAGTGTGGTAGGTATTCTAGAATCTAGCCCATGTAGCTTACAATATGCAATGTATTCATCAAAAATAAGTAAAATCTGACATTATTTTTGTAAAAAATGATATAAATATTTGCTTCCGCGCCCGAGTTTTATAATTTTTTATCATATTTAAGCTAAAAGAGAACATTGCAACAAGAAAATTGCTATTTCAAGTGTGATAGGTATTCTAGAATCCAGCCAATGAATTTTACAATATACAACGTATTTATCAAAAATAGGTAAAATCTGACATTATTTTTGTAAAAAATCATATAAATATTTGCTTTCGCGCCCGAATTTTATAATTTTTCATCATATTTTGTCCATAGTATAGGTCCAAAAGCATGTTTATGAATGTTTTAACAAAAATATCCATTTCAAAAATAGGTAAAATCTGACTTTATTTTTGTAAAAAATCATAAATATTTGCTTCCGCGCCCGAATTTTATGAATTTTCATCATATTTTAGCTAAAAGAAAACATTGCAACAAGAAAATTGCTATTTCAAGTGTGGTAGGTATTCTAGAATCCAGCTCATGTAGCTTACAATATACAACGTATTCATCAAAAATAGGTAAAATCTGACTTTATTTTTGTAAAAAATGATATAAATATTTGCTTCCGCGCCCGAATTTTATGATTTTTTATCATATTTTAGCTAAAAGAAAACAATGCAACAAGAAAATTGCTATTTCAAGTGTGGTAGGTATTCTAGAATCCAGCCAATGAAGCTTACAATATACAACGTATTCATCAAAAATAGGTAATATCTGACTTTATTTTTGTAAAAAATCATATAAATATTTGCTTCCGCGCACGAATTTTATAATTTTTCATCATATTTTAGCTAAAAGAAAACATTGCAACAAGAAAATTGCTATTTCAAGTGTGGTAGGTATTCTGGAATCCAGCCCATGTAGCTTACAATATACAACGTATTTATCAAGAATAGGGAAAATCTGACTTTATTTTTGTGAAAAATGATATAAATATTTGCTTCCGCGCCCGAATTTTATATTTTTTTATCATATTTTTCTAAAAGAGAACACTGCAACAAGAAAATTGCTATTTCAAGTGTGGTAGGTTTTCTAGAATCCAGCCAATGAAGCTTACAATATACAACGTATTCATCAAAAATAGGTAAAATCTGACTTTATTTTTGTAAAAAATGATATAAATATTTGCTTCCGCGCCCGAATTTTATAATTTTTTATCATATTTAAGCTAAAAGAGAACATTGCAACAAGAAAATAGCTATTTCAAGTGTTTTAGGTATTCTAGAATCCAGCCATTACAATATACAACGTATTCATCAAAAATGGGTAAAATCTGACATTATTTTTGTAAAAAATCATATAAGTATTTGCTTCCGCGCCCGAATTTTATAATTTTTCATCATATTTTATCCATAGTATAGGTCCAAATGCATGTTTATGAATGTTTTAACAAAAATATCCATTTCAAAAATTGGGAAAATCTGACTTTATTTTTGTAAAAAAACATATAAATATTTGCTTCCGCGCCCGAATTTTATGATTTTTCAATATTTTAGCTAAAAGAAAACATTGCAATAAGAAAATTGCTATTTCAAGTGTGGTAGGTATTCTAGAATCCAGCCCATGTAGCTTACAATATACAACGTATTTATCAAAAATAGGTAAAATCTGACTTTATTATTGTAAAAAATCATATAAATATTTGCTTCCGCGCCCGAATTTTATTATTTTTTATCATATTTTATCCACAGTATAGGTCCAAAAGCATGTTTATGTATGTTTTAACAAAAATATCCATTTCAAGAATAGGTAAAATCTGACTTTATTTTTGTAAGAAATCATATAAATATTTGCTTCCACGCCCGAATTTTATAATTTTTTATCATATTTTAGCTAAAAGAAAACATTGCAACATGAAAATTGCTATTTCAAGTGTGAAAGGTATTTCAAAATCCAGCCCATGTAGCTTACAATATACAACGTATTCATTAAAGTGACACCCGAAAATTAAAAGTTTATTATCTGATTGGTAACAAGTTATGGTCACTTTTGCATGTCCAATGCTATAATTATCCATAGTATAAGTCCAAAAGCATGTTTATGAATGTTTTAACAAAAATATCCATTTCAAGAATAAGTAAAATCTTACTATATTTAGTAAAAAATCATATAAATATTTGCTTCCGCGCCCGAACTTTATGATTTTTACCATCATAATTTAGGTAAAAGAAATCATTGCAACAAGAAAATTGCTATTTCAAGTGTGGTAGGTATTCTAGAATCCAGCCAATGAAGCTTACAATACACAACGTATTCATCAAAAATAGGTAAAATCTGACTTTATTTTTGTAAAAAATTATATAAATATTTGCTTCCGCGCCCGAATTTTATAATTTTTGATCATATTTTATCCGTAGGATAGGTCCAAAAGCATGTTTATGAATGTTTTAACAAAAATATCCATTTCAAAAATAGGTAAAATCTGACTATATTTTTGTACAAAATCATATAAATATTTGCTTCCGCCCGCGAATTTTATAATTTTTCATCATATTTTAGCTAAAAGAAAACATTGCAACAAGAAAATTGCTATTTCAAGTGTGGTAGGTATTCTGGAATCCATCCCACGTAGCTTACAATATACAACGTATTCATCAAGAATAGGTAAAATCTGACTTTATTTTTGTAAAAAATGATATAAATATTTGCTTCCGCGCCCGAATTTTATAATTTTTTATCATATTTAAGCTGAAAGAGAACATTGCAAAAAGAAAATTGCTATATAAAGTGTTGTAGGTATTCTAGAATCCAGCCAATGAAGCTTACAATATACAACGTATTCATCAACAAAAGGTAAAATCTGACTTTATTTTTGTAAAAAATCATATAAATATTTGCTTCCGCGTCCGAATTTTATGATTTTTCATCATATTTTAGCTAAAAGAAAACATTGCAACAAGAAAATTGCTATTTCAAGTGTGGTAGGTATTCTAGAATCCAGCCTATGTAGCTTACAATATACAACGTATTCATCAAAAATAGGTAAAATCTGACTTTATTTTTGTAAAAAATCATATAAATATTTGCTTCCGCGCCCGAATTTTATGAATTTTTATCATTTTTTAGCTAAAAGAAAACATTGCAATAAGAAAATCTGACTTTATTTTTGTAAAAAATTATATAAATATTTGCTTTCGCGCCCGAATTTTATAATTTTTTATCATATTTTATCCATAGTATAGGTCCAAAAGCATGTTTATGAATGTTTTAACAAAAATATCCATTTCAAGAATAGCTAAAATCTGACTTTTTTTTGTAAAAAATCATATAAATATTTGCTTCCACGCCTGAATTTTATGATTTTTCATCATATTTTAGCTAAAAGAAAACATTGCAACAAGAAAATTGCTATTTCAAGTGTGGTAGGTATTCTAGAATCTAGCCCATGTAGCTTACAATATGCAATGTATTCATCAAAAATAAGTAAAATCTGACATTATTTTTGTAAAAAATGATATAAATATTTGCTTCCGCGCCCGAGTTTTATAATTTTTTATCATATTTAAGCTAAAAGAGAACATTGCAACAAGAAAATTGCTATTTCAAGTGTGATAGGTATTCTAGAATCCAGCCAATGAATTTTACAATATACAACGTATTTATCAAAAATAGGTAAAATCTGACATTATTTTTGTAAAAAATCATATAAATATTTGCTTTCGCGCCCGAATTTTATAATTTTTCATCATATTTTGTCCATAGTATAGGTCCAAAAGCATGTTTATGAATGTTTTAACAAAAATATCCATTTCAAAAATAGGTAAAATCTGACTTTATTTTTGTAAAAAATCATAAATATTTGCTTCCGCGCCCGAATTTTATGAATTTTCATCATATTTTAGCTAAAAGAAAACATTGCAACAAGAAAATTGCTATTTCAAGTGTGGTAGGTATTCTAGAATCCAGCTCATGTAGCTTACAATATACAACGTATTCATCAAAAATAGGTAAAATCTGACTTTATTTTTGTAAAAAATGATATAAATATTTGCTTCCGCGCCCGAATTTTATGATTTTTTATCATATTTTAGCTAAAAGAAAACAATGCAACAAGAAAATTGCTATTTCAAGTGTGGTAGGTATTCTAGAATCCAGCCAATGAAGCTTACAATATACAACGTATTCATCAAAAATAGGTAATATCTGACTTTATTTTTGTAAAAAATCATATAAATATTTGCTTCCGCGCACGAATTTTATAATTTTTCATCATATTTTAGCTAAAAGAAAACATTGCAACAAGAAAATTGCTATTTCAAGTGTGGTAGGTATTCTGGAATCCAGCCCATATAGCTTACAATATACAACGTATTTATCAAGAATAGGGAAAATCTGACTTTATTTTTGTGAAAAATGATATAAATATTTGCTTCCGCGCCCGAATTTTATATTTTTTTATCATATTTTTCTAAAAGAGAACACTGCAACAAGAAAATTGCTATTTCAAGTGTGGTAGGTTTTCTAGAATCCAGCCAATGAAGCTTACAATATACAACGTATTCATCAAAAATAGGTAAAATCTGACTTTATTTTTGTAAAAAATGATATAAATATTTGCTTCCGCGCCCGAATTTTATAATTTTTTATCATATTTAAGCTAAAAGAGAACATTGCAACAAGAAAATAGCTATTTCAAGTGTTTTAGGTATTCTAGAATCCAGCCATTACAATATACAACGTATTCATCAAAAATGGGTAAAATCTGACATTATTTTTGTAAAAAATCATATAAGTATTTGCTTCCGCGCCCGAATTTTATAATTTTTCATCATATTTTATCCATAGTATAGGTCCAAATGCATGTTTATGAATGTTTTAACAAAAATATCCATTTCAAAAATTGGGAAAATCTGACTTTATTTTTGTAAAAAAACATATAAATATTTGCTTCCGCGCCCGAATTTTATGATTTTTCAATATTTTAGCTAAAAGAAAACATTGCAATAAGAAAATTGCTATTTCAAGTGTGGTAGGTATTCTAGAATCCAGCCCATGTAGCTTACAATATACAACGTATTTATCAAAAATAGGTAAAATCTGACTTTATTATTGTAAAAAATCATATAAATATTTGCTTCCGCGCCCGAATTTTATTATTTTTTATCATATTTTATCCACAGTATAGGTCCAAAAGCATGTTTATGTATGTTTTAACAAAAATATCCATTTCAAGAATAGGTAAAATCTGACTTTATTTTTGTAAGAAATCATATAAATATTTGCTTCCACGCCCGAATTTTATAATTTTTTATCATATTTTAGCTAAAAGAAAACATTGCAACATGAAAATTGCTATTTCAAGTGTGGAAGGTATTTCAAAATCCAGCCCATGTAGCTTACAATATACAACGTATTCATTAAAATGACACCCGAAAATTAAAAGTTTATTATCTGATTGGTAACAAGTTATGGTCACTTTTGCATGTCCAATGCTATAATTATCCATAGTATAAGTCCAAAAGCATGTTTATGAATGTTTTAACAAAAATATCCATTTCAAGAATAAGTAAAATCTTACTATATTTAGTAAAAAATCATATAAATATTTGCTTCCGCGCCCGAACTTTATGATTTTTACCATCATAATTTAGGTAAAAGAAATCATTGCAACAAGAAAATTGCTATTTCAAGTGTGGTAGGTATTCTAGAATCCAGCCAATGAAGCTTACAATACACAACGTATTCATCAAAAATAGGTAAAATCTGACTTTATTTTTGTAAAAAATTATATAAATATTTGCTTCCGCGCCCGAATTTTATAATTTTTGATCATATTTTATCCGTAGGATAGGTCCAAAAGCATGTTTATGAATGTTTTAACAAAAATATCCATTTCAAAAATAGGTAAAATCTGACTATATTTTTGTACAAAATCATATAAATATTTGCTTCCGCCCGCGAATTTTATAATTTTTCATCATATTTTAGCTAAAAGAAAACATTGCAACAAGAAAATTGCTATTTCAAGTGTGGTAGGTATTCTGGAATCCATCCCACGTAGCTTACAATATACAACGTATTCATCAAGAATAGGTAAAATCTGACTTTATTTTTGTAAAAAATGATATAAATATTTGCTTCCGCGCCCGAATTTTATAATTTTTTATCATATTTAAGCTGAAAGAGAACATTGCAAAAAGAAAATTGCTATATAAAGTGTTGTAGGTATTCTAGAATCCAGCCAATGAAGCTTACAATATACAACGTATTCATCAACAAAAGGTAAAATCTGACTTTATTTTTGTAAAAAATCATATAAATATTTGCTTCCGCGTCCGAATTTTATGATTTTTCATCATATTTTAGCTAAAAGAAAACATTGCAACAAGAAAATTGCTATTTCAAGTGTGGTAGGTATTCTAGAATCCAGCCTATGTAGCTTACAATATACAACGTATTCATCAAAAATAGGTAAAATCTGACTTTATTTTTGTAAAAAATCATATAAATATTTGCTTCCGCGCCCGAATTTTATAATTTTTTATCATATTTTATCCATAGTATAGGTCCAAAAGCATGTTTATGAATGTTATAACAAAAATATCCATTTCAAGAATAGGTAAAATCTGACTTTATTTTTGTAAAAAATCATATAAATATTTGCTTCCGCGCCTGAATTTTATGATTTTTCATCATATTTTAGCTAAAAGAAAACATTGCAACAAGAAAATTGCTATTTCAAGTGTGGTAGGTATTCTAGAATCCAGCCCATGTAGCTTACAATATACAACGTATTCATCAAAAATAGGTAAAATCTGACTTTATTTTTGTAAAAAATCATATAAATATTTGCTTCCGCGCCCGAATTTTATAATTTTTTATCATATTTTATCCATAGTATAGGTCCAAAAGCATGTTTATGAATGTTTTAACAAAAATATCCATTTCAAGAATAGCTAAAATCTGACTTTTTTTTGTAAAAAATCATATAAATATTTGCTTCCGCGCCTGAATTTTATGATTTTTCATCATATTTTAGCTAAAAGAAAACATTGCAACAAGAAAATTGCTATTTCAAGTGTGGTAGGTATTCTAGAATCCAGCCCATGTAGCTTACAATATGCAATGTATTCATCAAAAATAAGTAAAATCTGACATTATTTTTGTAAAAAATGATATAAATATTTGCTTCCGCGCCCGAGTTTTATAATTTTTTATCATATTTAAGCTAAAAGAGAACATTGCAACAAGAAAATTGCTATTTCAAGTGTGATAGGTATTCTAGAATCCAGCCAATGAATTTTACAATATACAACGTATTTATCAAAAATAGGTAAAATCTGACATTATTTTTGTAAAAAATCATATAAATATTTGCTTTCGCGCCCGAATTTTATAATTTTTCATCATATTTTGTCCATAGTATAGGTCCAAAAGCATGTTTATGAATGTTTTAACAAAAATATCCATTTCAAAAATAGGTAAAATCTGACTTTATTTTTGTAAAAAAATCATAAATATTTGCTTCCGCGCCCGAATTTTATGATTTTTCATCATTTTTTAGCTAAAAGAAAACATTGCAACAAGATATGATATTTCAAGTGTGGTAGGTATTCTAGAATCCAGCCCATGTAGCTTAAAATATACAACGTAAGTAGTATTGTAGCAGTTTCTCGCACGGCGGTCAAAGGTTACACTGGCGCCTGTCTTATCAAGAGAGAAGTTGTTTTTGTTTAAATAAGTAAACATAAACATTCATAAGCTATTTTTGTTGATAATTGAAATTAAAATATAAACATTTCATGTGATATTTCTAGGAATAAATAAACATAAACATTGATAAACTAATTGGGGTTGATAATTAAATATAAACATTTAATACGTTATTTTTAGGAGATCAAAGCATGAAAGGTTGGTTTCTGGATATTACTGGTATTCTAGAAAATATTGTTATCTAAATTGTAAGAATATTATTGTCAGTATTCCATTAATTATAATTATTATTAATTTTGTTCGAAGAGAAAAACAATTATTTGTTCTGTTTATTTTAACAAGTTGAAATAGGCCATTTGAAAAATATAAAACCGTGAATGAAAATAAACAATATAGAAGTTTATTAACTATTTATTTCATTGTTACTAAGAAGAAATTATAAAAATATTTCAGACTCAAAAAAAAAAAGTTTTCAATCGTTTAGGATACATATATATTCTGACTAGGTTGAATTTTATTTATTTATTATTTTCTATAATTATTATTACTTTTGTTTAAAGAGAATAACAATAATTTGTTTTGTTTGGAAATAGATTTCAACAAAATGAATGAAATATGCTATTTGGAAAAACATAAAACCAGCGAATGAAAATAATCAATATAGAATTTTATTATTTAAAATAAAACTCTAAACATCTTATTCATACTGTTCAGTTAATAACAGAAAATTAGTTAAAGTGTTTATCATCATCTGTGATGTTCAAAACACATATTGTTATCTTGTCTTCAGTTACTTGGAGAAAATACATTCTTATTTTTGTTTAGAATAGATATTATAAATGCACCAAAATATTTAAATAAAATAAAATCACAAACAATTAGTTATGTGATAAGTTATTATTGTTTAAAATATATATTATATCTGCAGCAAAATATTTAAATAAATTCTTATTAATCTTAAATACTTATAATTAGTTTAATGTTATCGCTGATGACAAATTTTGTTTTTCCCTTACTTGGAGAAAATGTACTTGGTATCAGTGTTTAAACACTAAATAATACCCCATAGTTTAAATAGGCCGGTTTGAAAGGAAGTATGCATAGTTAGTGTCACACGCAGCTACAACAACAACCATCTTCAACATGAATTTTGAAAACTTTGAAAGTTTAGACAACGTCATATTTGTCGAATCGGAACGGTAAGTAAATCAATGTTATTATTATTATTATTATTATTATTATTATTATTGTTGTCTCCATCATTTGAAACACAATTTTGTGCTCAGGTCGGGAACTTCCCCGTCGGAGTCCGAGCCGCAGCCGTCAATCACGTGTATAAAGGAAGAAGACAACCCGCGGATCGACGGTTCACCTGAAAGGCTGGACAAGGTCACCTCCGTCGAGCAGGAATGGTAAGTAAATTTAAAAGAAAAAATCAATGTTATTAACGTTGATGTAAACTGTCTTCATCATCTAAAACACAATTTTGCTCAGCCCTACGACTTTAGAGACCGGCGGCGTGCAAGAAGACGCCAGGCCGCTGACCGCCGAGCCAACACCCGCTATGACCATCGCCATCGAGCAAGACCGGTAAGTAAACTTACAAGAAAATCAAAATTATTAACGTTGATGTAACGGTCTTCATCATTTATCACACAATTTTTTTTGCTTAGCCCGGCTTCTGCACCGCCTGCCTTCGAGCCCGCGCCCCAACCATCAACGCTGTGTAAACAGCCGCGGGGTGAAAAGCGGGCTTATGAAGAAGCCGAGCCTCTCGCCGACGACCCGACACCAGGACCGTCTTCGCAAGGTGAAAAAAAAACGACGGATCTCGATCTCGTCAGCATCGTCGTCAGAATGCATCATCGTCGAAGACGAGGAGCCCGATGTGGGGGGCCAAGTCTTCGAAGAATAATAATAATAATTTTAAAGTATTCATAAATTTTTTAAATAATTTAGAAGAAAATATTATCCACAACATATTAGATTTTAAAATAAGATTAGTTAATAATATTTTAGAAATAAGGCAAGGGAGTAGGGTTGTAGAAGTAAGTATGTTTAACATGGTAAGTATTAGAATGGTAAGTGTAGAAGTAAATAATATAATTAATTGTTATAATAAAAAATATAAAAATATAAACTTAGATTATAGGAAATTATTACAAAATATTAGTATTCATAAATTAAGATATCAATTATGTTTAGATTTGAGTATATTTCGATTTATTACCTACCACAATACTAGTTATAAGGATTTTTTTATAGAATTGTATATTTATTATAATAATAAGTTAGTTAAGGACTGTAGTTATGTAAGTAAATTTATAGAAAAAGAAAAAAAATATATAATATAATTTATTGACATATATGAATTTTATTTTCCTAATTAATAATCCTCAATAAATATATTTGCTTCTTGAGGAAATAAACATTTTCACTTACTTATTCACGATAATTAGCGTTTTACGATCTCTGTTTTTAAAAATAAAATTTTTGACAAACAATGACGAAGGAATAGATAACGTGTTTCCAAACATAAGGCGGGGGTGATATTATATATAAATAAAGACAGGGAAACAGACATGTAGCTGTCCAGTATCGACATAGTATTCTGTTTAGCACGTGTTTTGGTGAATTGCGTAGAGAAATGGATTCTCAGGAGAATTTTAATAGTTTTTTTAATATCTGCGATAACATTATTCAGTCTTTAATCAGCGAAGATAATTATAATAATTTTTTCGATATATGCGAAAATATTATTCAATCTTCGCTGATTGAAAACCGTGAAGACAATATTAATCTCGGTGACCAGGAGGGAGAAGGTGTCGGTAATCGTATTGTCAACGAACCCGAAATCAGGCGGTACGAAGGCGTGCAAGACCAGGAGGGAGCAGGCGTCGGTAATCGTATTGTCAACTACCCCGAAATCAGGCGGTACGAAGTCGTGCAAGACATAGAAAAACACGTCATAAGATTCGGGATCAGAGGCCGACGTTTGACGTTTCAAATGACCGATCCTCCAAACCATGAAAATCCGATCAATTGGTTTCACGACAGCATCGAACAGATAGGAAAATATAAATATATATGTTATAATAATAACAAAACAGACTAGATATTAATTATTTAATTTAACAGGTCATATCTGACGTCCTTAAAGATATGAATGCTGGGGATTTTGTGGGGTTCACGTTTTATACCCCCCGTTTGGAGAGTGGACCAGCCTGGGTGAGTTTTAGACGCGTTGATCAAATCCACATTGATGTACTGTGGGACGCCATTCACAGAATTCTGCAGAGTAATGCCGAAGTTTTTTCTGACGGTCAATTTACCCTGGAATTAACCCAGGTAGCTATGCCGGTCGGTAATGGGAAAACATTTAAAGGCCATTGACTTAGCTATGCAGAATTATGTCGACGGAAATATGGTATCATCGAGATCAATAACGTGGATAATCTTTGCCTTCCTCGTGCGCTTATCGTAGCCGAAGCGCTCGTCACGAAAGACCCTTGTTTCAATAACATTCGGAAAGACAACAGCGTAATTCAGCGTACGAGAGTAGAGGAGTTACTGGTTCAAACAGGTGTCAAAATAAATGAAAACGGAGCGGGTATACCTGAATTAACAGAATTTCAACGCTATTATAGGCAATACAACATATGTGTATATGAATATAATTCGCGTAGTGAAGTGATTTTTGAGGGTGCCCGAGATCAAAATCTACCGAGATTAAATCTCCTGCACTATCAGAATCATTATTCTGTAATTAAGAGTTTAAGTGCTGCATTTTCAAGCAGATATTTTTGTGAGCAATGTCATGTTCCTTATAATTCGGTAAACGGCCACTCTTGCGAAAATATTTGCGTATTTTGTAAAACATCTCCAGCCTGCGATCGTACGCTGCAATTAGTACATTGTGACAAATGTAACCGTAATTTTCGCGGACAAGACTGCTATAACAATCACAAAAGAACAGTATGTAATTTATTTTACACATATAGAAAATATTTTAAGACATTTAATTTTCAAAGAAATAAAGCTCATACGTGTGGTGAAATTTTCTGTAAACTTTGTGATTGTTATAAAATACAAGGACATAAATGTTACATACAACCTGATACAACCACTATGAAAGACAAAACTTTATTTATTTATTACGATTTTGAAACGCGACAGGAAAAAATTGTAAATGGACACAACGAACACGAGGTTAATTTGTGTGTAACTCAGCAATCTTGCTCTACTTGTTGTAATATAGATGATTTAAAAATTCTATGCAATGCATGTGGTGTTCGACAACAAATATTTAGAGACGATCCGATTAAAAATTTTATTTTGTATGTTTTGGCCCCGCGAACTTCATTTTCTTCAGTAACATGCATTGCCCACAATGCCAAATCTTTTGATGCGCAATTTGTTTTGAATTTTTTTGTAGAAAATATAAATTTGAAACCAAAATTAATATTAAACGGAAATAAAATTTTATTAATTGAAGTTAATAACACCATTAGATTTATTGATTCGATAAATTTTTTATCGATGTTTTTAGCTGCTTTACCTAAAGCAATGGGGTTATCAGCGTCAATTAAAAAAGGTTATTTTCCTCATTTGTTCAATACCTTGGAAAATACTGATTATGTAGGACCTCTACCGAGAGCTGAATATTACGGGATGGACAGTATGAATTCTTCTGCAAGACTTTTTGGTTTGGTATAACGAACAATTTAAAAATAACGCGTTATTTGACATGAAAAGAGAATTGTTATAGTATTGCGTGTCTGACGTCGATATTTTGCGTCGTGCGTGTACAAAATTTCGGGAAACATTTATTAATGATTGTAAAGTTTGTCCATTTACAGAATCTGTAATCATAGCTTCATCATGTAATAAAGCATTCCGTCGTTTGTTTTTGAAACCCGATACTATCGGTATTATTCCACTGCGAGGCTATAGATTGAAAGACAATCAATCTAAAATTGCGTTGCAGTGGTTAATATCGCAAGGAAACGAACGAAGAATACGTATACAGCATGCTGGGCATGGTTCGGAGGCTGTAATAGGTAGTAATATAAAAGTTGATGGTTTTTACGCGCAGGACAAATTAGTTTTTGAATTTTTTGGGTGTTTTTGGCATGGGTGTAAATCTTGCTATAGATCTAAAAGGGATAAATCAATTTATAGTAGTACAAGGGAAACAATGGATTTTCGGCTTAAAAACACACTGGCTAAATTAGAAAAAATTCAAAATTTAGGTTATAGAGTAATTAGTATTTGGGAATGCGAATTTATAAATTAATTAAAACAAAACAAAATTTTAGAAAAGGAATTAAAAAACCATCATCTTTTTAACAACCTACCTTTAAACGCGCGCGATTCCTTGTACGGCGGCCGGACAGGCAATACTTTTTTATATAAAAAAGTCGAAAATAATGAGAAAATTAAATATGTCGACGTGTGTTCATTATACCCATATGTTTGCAAGTATGGCAAATATCCAATCGGCCATCGAAAAATTTTTGTAGATGCAGAATGTAATTCATTATGTCCTGACAATAATATAGACTAGGTAGAGGGGTTAATAAAATGCACCATTTTACCTCCTACTAATCTGTATCATCCGGTATTGCCGAGAAAAGCTCATTGCAAACTTATGTTTGTTTTATGCCGTTCATGTTGTGACAAGTTAGAGCAGGATGACTGTACTCATAACGATGACGAAAGACAATTTACCGGGACATGGGTTGTGGACGAGGTGAAAGTAGCCGTTTCGTATGGCTACAAAATAATAAAAGTACACGAGATATGGCAATACGAAACTACCCAGTACAATAAATCCACTAAAACGGGGGGTTTATTTGTTGAATACATCAACAGTTTTTTGAAAATAAAACAAGAGGCGTCGGGATTTTCGGTAGAATGTACCACAGAGGAGGCGAAATCTAAATATATTAAAGATTTCCTAGACCAGGAAGGAGTTCAGCTTGATGCGAATTTAATTGAAAAAAAGCTGGGAAACGAGCAGTGGCGAAAATTTCATTGAATTCGTTATGGGGTGAGATTAAATGTATTTTTTTATCAGGATAATTAATCAATTTATTTGTATGTTAACAGGTAAATTCGCACAAGCTGAAAATCGACCACGTACAACAACTGTGTCATCGGCTGGAGAACTCTACGAGTTGTTGGCTAATCCAGCCGTTATAGTCAACAAGATTATTCCAGCAGGTGACCGGATGGTGTACGTGAACTGGATCTACCAGGACGAGTCTGTGGAACAGCTTCCAACCGTGAATGTGGTCGTCGCGGCCTTTACTACAGCCCAAGCACGATTAGAACTTTACAAATATTTATATCGTTTAGATAATAGAGTTCTATATTACGATACAGACTCCATTATTTACTCTCATTCTCCAGGACAATATGAACCAAGGACAGGTAATTTTTTGGGTGATTTAACAAACGAATTAGCTTTGTTTGGTTCTGAAATCTACATTAGCGAATTTGTTTGTGGTGGTCCGAAAAATTACGCGTATAAAACGTATTGTCCGGAAAATGAAAGTACTAATGAAGTTTGTAAAGTAAAGAGTTTCACGCTTAATTATAAAAATTCAAAAAAAAAATAATTTTAATTGTATTAAGGACTTAGTATTAGGAAATAGTGCTAGAAAACCAGTTATTAGTAGTTTTAATATTAGATGTACTTTAGATCATAGTGTAATAACAAAAAAAGAAAAAAAGAAATTTTCTGTAAATTTTATGAAAAGAAAATTAATTGCTGATTACAATTCTATTCCTTATGGTTATAAAAAAATTAAATTATAATTAGAAGTATACTTATTTATTTATTTATTTATTTGTTTATTTATTTGTTAATGTTACATAGGAGTTTATGAAATAAAACTATTGTGATTATTTAAAACTCAAATCATTTTTTTATTGAACCAGAACTATACAAATGTTTCAAAAATAATTATTAAAATAATAATTCGACATATACCTTACGAATCTATCGTTGTCATATTTATTACATTTATTAAATAATGATATAAAATTATTATGGCTATAATTATTAACTCTAAATAACAAATATACTATACAGTAATGACCACAAACAGCTGAGGAATAATTTTGTAAAACAACAGAATTATAGGTCCATGTTTTTGTATTACGTTTCATGAAATCTTCATGTTCCTTGACTATGGGCGATCTTCCGAAACTGTCGAAATACATTCCATGGCCATAGCGATCAATAAAAATAGCGATCCAGTGATATCCAGGCTTGGTGTCAGGGTCTGTGTTGACAATAATTGTGCATGGATAATTTACCCGGTATGGCAATCTATTTGCAGCATAAACCCCATAATGCCCCACATTTTGGAAATTCTGTTGAAATATTGTTTCTATCTGAACTGCATGCATTCTCGACAAACCACTGTTGCAAAAGATGTACGTTTTTCACAGCACAGATCATTCCTTCATGAGATCTCGGTGTTACACACGAAACGACGTCTTTCTTGTCTGATAATTTCAATAACGACGGACATCCACGTTCTGATAACTCGATTATATCAGTTCCTAATAAAGTATCCTCGATTATTTTCTTTTTTTCAGTTCCTTTCACATAAATGTTATCGGATGTTTTAAAAATATTTTGTAATATATTGGGTAGTTGTATATATTCCACATAACCATAACTCCAATCAAACCCGTGGTAATTATGCTTTAACCAACGGACTTGTCTTCGATACTTTTTATTTAATTCTTCAATATTAAATGGTGATTTAAATACGTAATGTTGAAAATATAACCCGTTTATAGAAATAACAGCTAGTTCTTTTACAATAAACTCCCCTGTATTTCCGTAGAAACCTTGCACATCGACTATATAACCTGCCATGACGACGGTTTAAAATGAAATAACATGTTTTCTCAAGATTACATTTATTTTATATGATACAAATTTATTACAATTACAATAATTATTATCCCTAACTTCCAAAGTCCACTATTACATTTCTATTTTTATCAATTTCAATTATATTATCGAATTCGGCATAGATAACACAGTTTACTGTTTGCTCTAGAGCTGCTTCGAAACCAACTTCAATCCTTAGAGAACCATGACGTGTCAAATTCCAATGCATCATCGAATTTGCAGATAAATCTGGAGTTAAGTCGAATGCTGTTAAACAATATCCCAAAGGATAGTCTTCTCTGTTGATTTCATTTCCGGCATTTCCAAAATGTATACCTGTTCCTGAGAACAAGGTATTATACATTTGTATATATGTTTTTTTACCCGTGAATGATGGCTGTAATGGCTTTGAAGGCAATTGTTGACCATTTACAAATAATGATAAATAATTCAATTTGAAATTTTCAAAGTTGAAAGGATTTGCTGTAAAATCACCATTGAACGCCTTGTTAGACACAAAACCGATGACACAACGTTTTGGAAGTTGGCCTAAGAAGATATTATCTAGCGACTTTCCCTGCACGCCCGTTGGTATTGTGATAGCTTTCACTTTGGCCCTAGTCACTGAATATTTTGCGGTAATAATTTCTAATGCCGAATTATGTGCAAGTAATATGCTTGGATTTAATTACATCCGACGGACATATAACGTGGCTTCGTTAATATGGAGTTTATAAACAGTTGTAGCCGACATTAGATGAAAATTATCACGTGCGCGAACAAGTCTAACTCTCATTTCAACACAATTAATTAAAAATTTTTCTTGATTAAATATATCAACATGTAGATGTTAATTAAATCCACTGGTTTACTTTTTTCCGTCAATTTTTGCCGTTTTCTGTATCCTGAATTGCTAACGTCCGTGCTATTCATTTTTCCTGCTTCGTCAGCATACCACAGAGATGAGGTAAGATGAGACTTTTTTGCATCTTTACCATAATTCAGTAATGTTTCAATATAGGATCTGTATGCGTAAGTATTGTTCGGTGGAGACACTAGTTTCTGATTTAAATAAACATCAACTTGACTGAAAATTGAATGAAGCCAGTTATTAACAGGTGCTACACTATCAACATCCGTTATTAAGTCAGTATTATCAGCTTTAATTATTTTTGCATTTATATACAACATTGTTTGTGATAAATCTAAATATTCTTCTCCATGACCAGGAATTACAAATTCAATAGGACCATCTTCAGTAAGCGACGATAAAGGCTTGTAATTGATCCATTGTCCATTTTCAATGCTTGTTTGTGTTGGAGGTAAAGCAAATAAATCTAATTCTGTTTTAATACATTCACACGATTGAGCTGTAAAAGATGTAAAAATGCCATTTTAAGAAAATATATCTGACTGTTTTGAGCGTTTATTTTTCTTCTTCTTTACTCGAGGATGTAAAATCGTGGAATGAGTACGATTACTCATTAACCTTTTCTTTTTATAGCCTGCACCGTTTATTAACTTATCAATTTTATTCTCAGCTTTACGTTTTAAATTTACTCCCGCCTCTGCTATACGTTTATGAAATGATTCTTTCGCAGGCTGATTTTCATTGAGATCACCCAAAAATTGTATTCCCGTGTTTAATGCTTGTTTACCAACTGCACCGACGCCTTTTTTTATTAATGGCATAATACTTCGAAATAACCCGCTAAAAAAACTACCGAGACCATGGCCTCTTTGAAACTGATTCCCTTTGAATACAGACCCCACCCCACTTCCAGCCTGTAAATTGTAATATTGTTGATACGGACACGTCTTCATTATGCAACTCTTCTAAAATGAAGTTTAACGCATAAAATTCCGAATTGAAATGGTGCTGCGTACCCGTCGTTACACCTTATATCAATTTCTATATTTGTAAATTCTCTTCTCAAAACTGAAACGAAGTGTGGCTGGGGGTAGGATATCATTTTATTAGAACCAAAAACATAGTTATCTGTGTTTATATGAATTATTCTTAATAACGGTGTAACAACATCGCCGACCAACTGCGGTTCAATTATGTCACAGTAAATATATAACTGTGGTGGTACACCTAGCACCAAATTTGGTAAATTAATTGAAGTTTTTTGTTGGTGTAAATCAGTAAATGGTGGATATCCTAATTGCAAAGATAATCTCGGAGATAATTTCGTAGAACATGTATTGTCATTTTTAATTTTTGTATGCACCCGTTTTTCTGTCTTATCATAAGAAAATGATACATATTTATTTATTTCGACGTGTACATTCATTTCGTGTAATACACTATTGATATTTTCGTAATTTTCGAAGGAATTTTTTCCTGAATTAATTTTTTTTTTCCATTTTTGTCCGTGGTTATAATGTTTACTCTGTTTTCTCTCTCGCTGATATTGTAGAATGAACAAGGATAGATAATTTCTGATAATGCAACCTCCCATGTCCCATTCAACTTCACGTTTTGGGGTAACTGTGTTGTAAATTTTGTAGTTTTATTATCGGGAAAATATTGCATCGAACTGTTACTAGGTAAAGTAATAAAAAAATCTTTATCATACATTGTTTAATGGTTTTACTTGCTTTGCAGATATCCACGAATTAAATTTATCACTATAACCTTGCCACTTGACGAGCAACTTCTTTCTACTTCCTTTACCTGATTCTGCTACAATTTTATCAATTTTATATGTCTTATCAGCTGTTACATTCACTCTTTGTAATTCAGGTTCGTAGAATGTACCCTCGATTATTTCATTATTTAAGTCTTTTAATTTGTAAACTACAGGGTTTCGTTTTATAATAGCATATATTTTAAATAATTCTTCACTCCAGTTAGCTTCATAACCTTTTTTGAAAATATGTTTATATTTTGATATACGAACTATATCATTTATTGAATATCTGGCTGGTTTTAAATTTTCTTTCATTTCATACTGAGTTCTCTATACTTTTAATACATTATTTTCATTCACATCGACCGGGGCAATTTTTGTTATTCGATGTTTTGTTTTATTATAAGCATCAACGAGGTTTTGTAATACCTCAATATATCTATATGTATTTTTAAAAGTAAAGGAACGATACATTTTTGTTTTTAATGTTCTATTAAATCTTTCTACAAAACAGGCTTTCACGTCAGAATTTTGTGTAACATAATATTTAATATCATTTTTCTGTAAAAATAATCTTACAGATTTAGCAATAAATTCAGACCCCTTATCTGTTTGTAAATAAACAGGCTTTCTGTCCATAAATATAACTTCAAACGCGGCAATCACTGATGACGGCTTCTTATCTTTCAGAGGTATTGCCCAGGCAAATCTACTAAACAGAACAATCACTGTTAAAATGTATTTGTAATTATCATTATAGCGACTTAACGATCGCATATCATTCAGATCAGCTTGGAAGAGGTCATTTATATTCGAAACTCTATATTTATTTCGAGGGAAATGTTTTCGCACTGGTTTATGGAGTGTATAAGCGTCTTGCGAACTAATCCAGTTATTTACTTTCTTATTATCATATTGATCTTTTACCGCGCTTTTTAAACTATTAACCCCCGAAAAACCAGCAGGGTGTGAAGGATCAAAATAAATTTTAGACAATTTCTTATTCATAATTATAGGGTAAATCGTTTTCACTGAATTTTTTTAGATTGTATAGTTCCTCTATCGGGTTCATTCGAATTTTCCTTGCTATTGTAATTTAATTGTCTGTGTGTTTCAGTATTACGTTTTTGGGAAACATAAAATTTTCGTCTTCGCGGATTATTAATTAGCTCTATAGGAATATTGATTTCTTTTAATGTTTTAACAAAATATTCCCAACCCGTTGGATTACTGTATTTTCTGTGTCTTATTACATCAGCAACTAAATCTGATATATTTGAATTTGGTATTTGTTTATTATTTATAGAAACTACGCCACTCTCATTCCAATTAATAGTATAATTAGACATTAACATTTCTATTAATACCCTGGCTTTTTCCTGATGAGATTTAGGTAGAATTTTAATTATTTTTTCAGTTTCATCTAAACTCTTCTCCGATAAACAATTTGATTCCTGTTCTTCTTCTTCTTCTTCTTTGTTCATTTGAGATTCTATTGAAAATTTTATAGGTTCTCTTGTTTTTTGTTGAAAATATAAATATCTTTGTAATATTTCTCGGATTCTGGTAATTTTGAAGTTAAAATATTTTTCATATCGTTGTCTAGTTGACTAGATATATCTTCTTCTTTATTGTTATTATTATTGCGCAGACGACTTAGATTTTCTGGCGATATCAACACCATCTTTTTAGTATGCTCCATTTTTTTTAGTTTTTAAACAAAGAACCTAGAACACCGCTCAATAAGGGAGCTAATAAAAGGGGCAAGAACGCTCCACCTGATTGAACTATAACGCCTTTTTTCTGTTTCCAGTTTTCACCTGGTTTAATAAGATTTCTTAATATTTTCTTATGTCGAAAAAGAGCAGCGTGCTGTTTACGACTGAGAGGAATATTACCATTTAAAAGATTATATATACATTCGCAGATGCACTTAACTGAATTACAGTCAGCGTTTTTCAATATAGCTAGTCTGTATTTCGGTTTTAGTTTATGCAAAGCTCGCAAAAATTCGGCGTTATTAGTTACCGTTGCACTCATTTTTATGATATGACTTCTGGAATATTTTTCCTATTATATTTATACTTTTTCTTAGGTAAGTAAACAAATGTCAGTCCGTTACGACAAGTTCTAAATCTTAACCAATCAGGCGTGCTCTGTTTCAAATCAAAAATTATGTATCCATGAGGTTCTGATGTTGCGTCACAATAGGCTTCTTGTATAAATTTGATATTTTCTGGACATATTTGACGTGCCAAGTGTAAAATCTGAGCCTTATCTCGAGGATTTTTAAAATAAATTATGTAATTCGCGTTAAGTGAAATATCTCTTTGACCCTTTCCCTGGTGAAATAAATTTTGCGTAAGAAAAAACACTGATAAATTTTTATGATGAGACCACTTTGTAAAAATATCTACTATACGTTCATCTGCTTCTCTCATCAAATCATCTATAATAATTAATAGTGGGTCTTTGCCATCTATATTTTCTACATCAGGTAAACCCTCGATAAAATTTACACCTTTAATAGTATTATACAAATTTTGCCAAGTACCATAATGCCATGATATTTCCTTAAACGATGTGTCACTCATATCGTTAATATTTAAAATAAAATTGTTAACGTAAAATGACTTGCCGGAACCAGAAGGCCCAGCAATTAATGCAGAAAAGGGGAGTTTTAATTTTGTACACATGTTTACTCGTCAAAGTTGTAAATTAAACTAACAATTATAGAAAACAAAAATTTATTTTATTTGTCATATACATTTACATATTTTATACAAAATATACAATTACTTAATAATTTTCTCGAATTCTAAAAGAGTTGTTTGCTTTCCTGTGCTGTAATCCTGAGTCCCCGTATACTTGATACACCAATCGGCAACGGTCTTCTGTAGTTCGGCTACCTGGTCATCCTTCAACTCGTCAAACCGGCCAGGGAGGTAAATAATGAAATTTTCACACTCTGCTATTATCTTTCTTCCGAATCTTGTTTTTACAGCTTTATTATTTGTTAGTTTATATTGTTTATTAAGTTCCATATCAGTTATTTTCATTCGTGGTTTAACATTTTTCAAAGTGCCTATTTCAGTCAACTTGTTGAAATCCATTTCTAAACCAAAGAAATAATTGTTATTCTCTTGAAACAAACTTATTAATAATTTACAATATATACAATACTAACAATAATAATAATAATACTAACAATAATATTCTTACCAATTGTCACGACTTCAAACAGCTTGCGTAATGAAATAGACTGGAAATAATAAAAACCACACTAGTCACCATATATATGTATTCCGTACGATTAGATAACAATTTTTTCTAGAATACCAGTAATATCCAGAAACCAACCTTTCATGCTTTGACCTCCTAAAAAACGTATTAAATGTTTATATTTAATTATCAACCCCAATTAGTTTATCAATGTTTATGTTTATTTATTCCTAGAAATATCACATGAAATGTTTATATTTTAATTTCATTTATCAACAAAAATAGCTTATCAATGTTTATGTTTACTTATTTAAACAAAAACAACTTCTCTCTTGATAAGACTGGCGCCAGTGTAAACTTTGACCGACGTGCGAGAAACTGCTACAATACTACTAACGTATTCATCAAAAATAGGTAAAATCTGACTTTATTTTTGTAAAAAATCATATAAATATTTGCTTCCGCGCCCGAATTTTATTATTTTTTGTCATATTTTATCCACAGTATAGGTCCAAAAGCATGTTTATGAATGTTTTAACAAAAATATCCGTTTCAAGAATAGGTAAAATCTGACTTTATTTTTGTAAAAAATCATATAAATATTTGCTTCCGCGCCTGAATTTTATGATTTTTCATCATATTTTAGCTAAAAGAAAACATTGCAACATGAAAATTGCTATTTCAAGTGTGGTAGGTATTCTAGAATCCAGCCCATGTAGCTTACAATATACAACGTATTCATTAAAATGACACCCGAAAATTAAAAGTTTATTATCTGATTGGTACCAAGTTATGGTCACTTTTGCATGTCCAATGCTAAAATTATCCATAGGATAGGTCCAAAAGCATGTTTATGAATGTTTTAACAAAAATATCTATTTCAAGAATAAGTAAAATCTTACTTTATTTTTTTAAAAAATCATATAAATATTTGCTTCCGCGGACGAATTTTATGATTTTTTATCATAATTTAGGTAAAAGAAAACATTGCAACAAGAAAATTGCTATTTCAAGTGTGGTAGGTATTCTAGAATCCAGCCAATGAAGCTTACAATATACAACGTATTCATTAATAATAGGTAAAATCTGACTTTATTTTTGTAAAAAATTATATATATATATATTTGCTTCTGCGCCCGAATTTTATAAGTTTTGAACATATTTTATCCATAGGATAGGTACAAAAGCATGTTTATGAATGTTTTAACAAAAATATCCATTTCAAAAATAGGTAAAATCTGACTTTATTTTTGTACAAAATCATATAAATATTTGCTTCCGCGCCCGAATTTTATAATTTTTCATCATATTTTAGCTAAAAGAAAACATTGCAACAAGAAAATTGCTATTTCAAGTGTGGTAGGTATTCTGGAATCCAGCCCACGTAGCTTACAATATTCAACGTATTAATTAAAATGACACCCGAAAATTAAATGTTTATTATCTGATTGATACCAAGTTATGGTCACTTTTGCATGTCCAATGCTAAAATTATCCATAGTATAGGTCCAAAAACATGTTTATGAATGTTTTAAAAATATATCCATTTCAAGAATAGGTAAAATGTGAAGAAAACATTACAACAAGAAAATTGCTATTTCAAGTGTGGTAGGTATTCTGGAATCCAGCCCATGTAGCTTACAATATACAACGTATTCATCAAGAATATCTAAAATCTGACTTTATTTTTGTAGAAAATGATATAAATATTTGCTTCCGCGCCCGAATTTTATAATTTTTTATCATATTTAAGCTAAATGAGACCATTGCAACAAGAAAATTGCTATTTTAAGTGTGGTAGGTAATCTAGAATCCAGCCATTACAATATACAACGTATTCATCAAAAATAGGTAAAATCTGACATTATTTTTGTAAAAAATCATATAAATATTCGCTTTCACGCCCGAATTTTATGATTTTTCATATAGATCCAAAAGCATGTTTATTAATGTTCTAAGAAAAATATCCATTTCAAGAATAGGTAAAATCTGACTTTATTTTTGTAAATAATCATATAAATATTTGCTTCCGCGCCCGAATTTTATGAATTTTCATCATATTTTAGCTAAAAGAAAACATTACAACAAGAAAATTGCTATTTCAAGTGTGGTAGGTATTCTAGAATCCAGCCCATGTAGCTTACAATATACAACGTATTCATCAAGAATAGGTAAAATCTGACTTTATTTTTGTAAAAAATGTTATAAATATTTGCTTTCGTGCCCGAATTTTATAATTTTTTATCATATTTAAGCTAAAAGAGAACATTGCAACAAGAAAATTGCTATTTCAAGTGTGGTAGGTATTTTAGAATCCAGCCAATGAAGCTTACAATATATAACGTATTCATCAAAAATAGGTAAAATTTAAGTTTATTTTTGTAAAAAATCATATAAATACTTGCTTCCGCGCCCGAATTTTATAATTTTTTATCATATTTAAGCTAAAACAGAACATTGCAACAAGAAAATTGTTATTTCAAGTGTGGTAGGTATTCTAGAATCCAGCCATTAAAATATACAACGTATTCACCAAAAATAGGTAAAATCTGACATTATTTTTGTAAAAAATTATATAAATATTTGCTTCCGCGCCCGAATTTTATAATTTTTTATCATATTTTAACTAAAAGAGAACATTGCAACAAGAAAATTGCTATTTCAAGTGTGGTAGGTATTTTAGAATGCAGCCAATGAAACTTACAATTTATAACGTATTCATCAAAAATAGGTAAAATTTGAGTTTATTTTTGTAAAAAATCATATAAGTACTTGCATCCGCGCCTGAATTTTATAATTTTTCATCATATTTTATCCATAGTATAGGTCCAAAAGCATGTTTATGAAAGTTTTAACAAAAATATCCATTACAAAAATAGGTAAAATCTGACTTTATTTTTGTAAAAAAATCATATAAATATTTGCTTCCGCGCCCGAATTTTATGATTTTTCATCATAATTTAGCTAAAAGAAAACATTGCAACAAAAAATTGCTATTTCAAGTGTGGTAGGTATTCTAGAATCCAGTCCATGTAGTTAACAATATACAACGTATTCATAAAAATAGGTCAAATCTGACTTCATTTTTGTAAAAATCATATAAATATTTGCTTCCGCGCCCGAATTTTATAATTTTTTTATTATATTTTATCCATAGTATAGGTCTAAAAGCATGTTTATGAATGTTTTAACAAAAATATCCATTTCATGAATAGGTAAAAACTGACTTTATTTTTGTAAAAAATAATATAAATATTTGCTTCCGCGCCCGAATTTTATTATTTTTCATCATATTTTAGCTAAAAGAAAACATTGCAACAAGAAAATTGCTATTTCAATTTTGGTAGGTATTCTGGAATTCAGCCCATGTAGCTTACAATATACAACGTATTCATCAAGATGAGGTAAAATCTGATATAATTTTTGTAAAAAAATATATAAATATTTGCTTCCGCCCCCGAATGTTATAATTTTTTATCATATTTAAGCTAAATAAGAACATTGCAACAAGTAAATTGCTATTTCAAGTGTGGTAGGTATTCTAGAATCCAGCCATTACAATATACAACGTATTCATCAAAAATAGTTAAAATCTGACATTATTTTTGTAAAAAATCATATAAATATTTGCTTCCGCGCCCGAATTTTATAATTTTTGATCAAATTTGGCCATAGTACGGATCCAAAAGCGTGTTTATGAATGTTTTAACAAAAACATCCATTTCAAAAATAGGTATAATCTGACTTTATTTTTGTAAAAAATGATATAAATATTTGCTTCCGCGCCCGAATTTTATAATTTTTTATCATATTTTAACTAAAAGAGAACATTGCAACAAGAAAATTGTTATTTCAAGTGTCGTAGGTATTCTAGAATCCAGCCAATGAAGCTTACAATATACAACGTATTCATCAAAAATAGGTAAAATCTGAGATTATTTTTGTAAAAAATCATATAAATATTTGCTTCCGCGCCCGAATTTTATAATTTTTCATCATATTTAATCCAAAGTATAGGTCCAAAAGCATGTTTATGAATGTTTTAACAAAAATATCCATTACAAAAATAGGTAAAATCTGACCTTATTTTTGTAAAAAATCATATAAGTATTTGCTTCCGCGCTCGAATTTTATGATTTTTCATCATATTTTAGCTAAACGAAAACATTGCAAGAAGAAAATTGCTATTTCAAGTGTGGTAGGTATTCTTGAATCCAGCCAATGTAGCTTACAATATACAACGTATTCATCAAAAATAGGTAAAATCTGACTTTATTTATGTAAAAAATCATATAAATATTTGCTTCCACGCCGAATTTTATGATTTTTCATCATATTTTAGCTAAAAGAAAACATGGCAACAAGAAAATTGCTATTTCATGTGTGGTAGGTATTCTAGAATCCAGCCCAAGTAGCTTACAATATACAACGTATTCATCAAAAATAGGTCAAATCTGACTTTATTTTTGTAAAAAATCATATAAATATTTGCTTCCGCGTCCGAATTTTATGATTTTTCATAATATTTTAGCTAGAAGAAAACATTGCAACAAGAAAATTGCTATTTCAAGTGTGGTAGGTATTCTAGAATCCAGCCCATATAGCTTACAATATACAACGTATTCATCAAAAATAGGTAAAATCTGACTTTATTTTTGTAAAAAAATCATATAAATATTTGCTTCCGCGCCCGAATTTTATAGTTTTTCATCATATTTTATCCATAGTATAGATCCAAAAGCATGTTTATGAATGTTCTAACAAAAATATCCATTGCAAGAATAGGTAAAATCTGACTTTATTTTTGAAAAAAATGATATAAATATTTGCTTCCGCGCACGAATTTTATAATTATTTATCATATTTTAACTAAAAGAGAACATTGCAACAAGAAAATTGCTATTTCAATTGTGGTAGGTATTCTAGAATCCAGCCAATGAAGCTTACAATATACAACGTATTCGACAAAAATAGGTAAAATCTGAGGTTATTTTTGTAAAAACTCATATAAATATTTGCTTCCGCGCCCGAATTTTATATTTTTTCATCATATTTTATCCATAGTATAGGTCCAAAAGCATGTTTATGAATGTTTTAACAAAAATATCCATTACAAAAATAGGTAAAATCTGACCTTATTTTTGTAAAAAATCATATAAATATTTGCTTCCACGCCGAATTTTATGATTTTTCATCATATTTTAGCTAAAAGAAAACATAGCAACATAAAAATTGCTATTTCATGTATGGTAGGTATTCTAGAATCCAGCCCAAGTAGCTTACAATATACAACGTATTCATCAAAAATAGGTCAAATCTGACTTTATTTTTGTAAAAAATCATATAAATATTTGCTTCCGCGCCCGAATTTTATAATTTTTCAAAATTTTTTATCCATAGTATAGGTCCAAGAGTATGTTGATGAATGTTTTAACAAAAACATCCATTTTAAATATAGGTAAAATCAGACTTTATTTTTGTGAAAAATCATATAAATATTTGCTTCCGCTCCCTAATTATATGATTTTTCATCATATGTTAGCTAAAAGAAAACATTGCAACAAGAAAATTGCTATTTCAAGTGTGGTAGGTATTCTAGAATCCAGCCCATGTAGCTTACAATATACAACGTATTCATTAAAATGACACCCGAAAATTAAATGTTTATTATCTGATTGGTACCAAGTTATGGTCACTTTTGCATGTCCAATGCTAAAATTATCCATAGTATAGGTCCAAAAGCATGTTTATGAATGTTTTAACAAAAATATCCATTTCAAGAATAGGTAAAATCTGACAATATTTTTGTAAAAAATCATATAAATATTTGCTTCCGCGCCCGAATTTTATAAATTTTTATCATATTTTAGCTAAAAGGAACCATTGCAACAAGAAAATTGCTATTTCAAGTGTGGTAGGTATTCTATAATCCAGCCCATGTAGCTTACAATATACAATGTATTCATCAATAATCGGTAAAATCTGACTTAATTTTTGTAAAAATAATATAAATATTTGCTTCCGCGCCCGAATTTTATAAATTTGTATCATATTTTAGCTAAAAGAAAACATTGCAACAAGAAAATTGCTATTTCAAGTGTGGTAGGTATTCTAGAATCCAGCCAATAAAGCTTACAATATACAACGTATTCATCAAAAATAGGTAAAATCTGACTTTATTGTTGTAAAAAATCATATAAATATTTGCTTCCGCGCCCGAATTTTATAATTTTTTATCATATTTTAGCTGAAAGAAAACATTGCAACAAGAAAATTGCTATTTCAAGTGTGGTAGGTATTCTAGAATCCAGCAAATGAAGCTTACAATATACAACGTATTCATCAAAAATAGGTAAAATCTGAGTTTATTTTTGTAAAAATCATATAAATATTTGCTTCCGTGCCCGAAATTTATAATTTTTCATCATATTTTATCCAAAGTATAGGTTCAAAAGCATGTTTATGAATGTTTTAACAAAAATATCCATTACAAAAATAGGTAAAATCTGACTTTATTTTTGTAAAAAATGATATAAATATTTGCTTCCGCGCCTGAATTTTATAATTTTTTATCATATTTTAACTAAACGAGAACATTGCAACAAGAAAATTGCTATTTCAAGTGTGGTAGGTATTTTAGAATCCAGCCAATGAAGCTTACAATATACAACGTATTCATCAAAAATAGGTAAAATTTGAGTTTATTTTTGTAAAAAATCATATAAATACTTGCTTCCGCGCCCGAATTTTATAATTTTTCATCATATTTTATCCATAGTATAGGTCCAAAAGCATGTTTATGAATGTTTTAACAAAAATATCCATTACAAAAATAGGTAAAATCTGACTTAATTTTTGTAAAAAATCATATAAATAGTTGCTTCCGCGCCCGAATTTTATGATTTTTCATCATAATTTAGCTAAAAGAAAACATTGCAACAAGAAAATTGCTATTTTAAGTGTGGTAGGTATTCTAGAATCCAGCCCATTTAGCCTACAATATACAACGTATTCATCAAGAATCGGTAAAATCTGACTTTATTTTTGTACAAAATGATATAAATATTTGCTTGCGCGCCCGAATTTTATAAATTTTTATCATATTTTATCTAAAAGAAAACATTGCAACAAGAAAATTGCTATTTCAAGTGTGGTAGGTATTCTAGAATCCAGCCATTACAATATACAACGTATTCATCAAAAATAGATAAAATCTAACATTATTTTTGTAAAAAATCATAAATATTTGCCTCCGCGCCCGAATTTTATAATTTTTTATCATATTTTAGCTAAAAGAAAACATTGCAACAAGAAAATTGCTATTTCAAGTGTGTTAGGTATTCTAGAATCCAGCCCATGTAGCTTACAATATACAACGTATTCATCAAAAATAGGTAAAATCTGACTTAATTTTTGTAAAAAATCATATAAATATTTGCTTCCGCGCCCGAATTTTATAATTTTTTATCATATTTTATCCATAGAATAGGTCCAAAAGCATGTTTATGAATGTTTTAACAAAAATATGCATTTCAAGAATAGGTAAAATCTGATTTAATTTTTGTAAAAAATCATATAAATATTTGCTTCCGCGCCCGAGTTTTATGATTTTTCATCATATTTTAGCTAAAAGAAAACATTGCAACAAGAAAATTGCTATTTCAAGTGTGGTAGGTATTCTAGAATCCAGCGCATGTAGCTTACAATATACAACGTATTCATCAAAAATAGGTAAAAACTGACTTTATTTTTGTAAAACATCATATAAATATTTGCTTCCGCGCCCGAATTTTATAAATTTTCATCATATTTTAGCTAAAAGAAAACATTACAATAAGAAAATTGTTATTTCAAGTGTGGTAGGTATTCTATAATCCAGCCCATGTAGCTTACAATATACAACGTATTCATCAAAAATAGGTAAAATCTGACTATATTTTTGTAAAAAATCATATAAATATTTGCTTCCGCGCCCGAATTTTATGTTTTTTCATCATATGTTAGCTAAAAGAAAACATTGCAAGAAGAAAATTGCTATTTCAAGTGTGGTAGGTATTTTATAATAAGCCCATGTAGCTTACAATATTCAACGTATTCATTAAAATGACACCCGAAAATTAAATGTTTATTATCTGATTGGTACCAAGTTATGGTCACTTTTGCATGTCCAATGCTAAAATTATCCATAGTATAGGTCCAAAAGCATGTTTATGAATGTTTTAACCAAAATATCCATTTCCAGAATAGGTAAAATCTGACTTTATTTTTGTAAAAAATCATATAAATATTTGCTTCCGCGCCCGAATTTTATGAATTTTCGTCATATTTTAGCTAAAAGAAAACATTGCAACAAGATAATTGCTATTTCAAGTGTGGTAGGTATTCTATAATCCAGCCCATGTAGCTTACAATATACAACGTATTCATCAAGAATCGGTAAAATCTTACATTATTTTTGTAAAAAATGATATAAATATTTGCTTCCGCGCCCGAATTTTATGAATTTTCGTCATATTTTAGCTAAAAGAAAACATTACAACAAGAAAATTGCTATTTCAAGTGTGGTAGGTATTCTATAATCCAGTCCATGTAGCATACTATATACAACGTATTCATCAAAAATCGGACTTTATTTTTGTAAAAAATCATATAAATTTTTGCTTCCGCGCCCGAATTTTATAATTTTTTATCATATATTATCCATAGTATAGGTCCAAAAGCATGCTGATGTATGTTTTAACAAAAAAAACCATTTTAAGAATAGGTAAAATCTGACTTTATTTTTGTGAAAAATCATATAAATATTTGCTTCCGCTCCCTATTTTTATAATTTTTCATCATATTTTAGCTAAAAGAAAACATTGCAACAAGAAAATTGCTATTTCCAGTGTGGTAGGTATTCTAGAATCCAGCCCATGTAGCTTACAATATACAACGTATTCATTAATGTGACACCCGAAAATTAAATGTTTATTATCTGATTGGTACCAAGTTATGGTCACTTTTGCCTGTCTGATGCTAAAATTATCCATAGTATAGGTCCAAAAGCATGTTTATGAATGTTTTAACAAAAATATCGATTTCAAGAATAGGTAAAATCTGACTATATTTTTGTAAAAAATCATATAAATATTTGCTTCCGCGCCCGAATTTTATGAATTTTTATCATATTTTAGCTAAAAGAAAACATTGCAACAAGAAAATTGCTATTTCAAGTGTGGTAGGTATTCTATAATCCAGTCCATGTAGCTTACTATATACAACGTATTCATCAAAAATAGGTCAAATCTGACTTTATTTTTGTAAAAAATCATACAAATATTTGCTTCCGCCCCTGAATGTTATGATTTATCATCATATTTTAGCTAAAAGAAAACATTGCAATAAGAAAATTGCTATTTTAAGTGTGGTAGTTATTCTAGAATCCAGCCCATGTAGCTTACAATATACAACGTATTCATCAAAAATAGATCAAATCTGACTTTATTTTTGTAAAAAATCATATAAAGTTTTGCTTCCGCGCCCAAATTTTTTAACTTTTTATTATATTTTATCCATAGTACAGGTCCAAAAGCATGTTTATGAATATTTTAACAAAAATATCCATTTCAAAAATAGGTAAAATATAACTTTATTTTTTTAAAAAATCATATAAATATTTGCTTTCGCGCCCAAATTTTATGATTTTTTATCATATTTTAGCTAAAAGAAAACATTGCAATAAGAAAATTGCTATTTCAAGTGTAGTAGGTATTCTAGAAAATAGCCCATGTAGCTTACAATATACAACGTATTCATCAAAAATAGGTCAAATCTGACTTTATTTTTGTAAAAAATCATATAAATATTTGCGTCCGAGCCCGAATTTTATAATTTTTCATCATATTTTATCCATAGTATAGGTCCAAAAGCATGTCGATGTATGTTTTAACAAAAACATCTATTTTAAGAATAGGTAAAATCTGACTTTATTTTTGTGAAAAATCATATAAATATTTGCTTTAGCGCCCTAATTTTATAATTTTTCATCATATTTTAGCTAAAAGAAAACAGGAAAACAAGAAAATTGCTATTTCAAGTGTGGTAGGTATTCTAGAATCCAGCCCATGTAGCTTACAATATACAACGTATTCATTAAAATGACACCTGAAAATTAAATGTTTATTATCTGATTGGTACCAAGTTTTGGTCACTTTTGCATGTCTAATGCTAAAATTATCCATAGTACAGGTCCGAATGCATGTTTATGAATATTTTAACAAAAATATCCACTTCATGAATAGGTAAAATCTGACTATATTTTTGTAAAAAATCATATAAATATTTGCTTCCGCGCCCGAATTTTATGAACTTTCATCATATTTTAGCTAAAAGAAAACATTGCAACAAGAAAATTGCTATATCAAGTGTGGTAGGTATTCTATAATCCAGCCCATGTAGCTTAAAATATATAACGTATTCATCAAGAATCGGTAAAATCTGACTTTATTTTTGTAAAAAATGATATAAATATTTGCATCCGCGTCGGAATTTTATAAATTTTTATCATATTTTAGCTAAAAGAAAACATTACTACAAGAAAATTGCTATTTCAAGTGTGGTAGGTATTCTATAATCCAGCCCATGTAGCTTACTATATACAACGTATTCATCAAAAATATGTCAAATCTGACTTTATTTTTGTAAAAAATCATATAAATATTTGCTTCCGCGCCCGAATTTTATAATTTTTTATCATATTTTATCCATAGTATAGGTCCAAAAGCAAGTTTATGAATGTTTTAACAAAAATATGCATTTCAAGAATAAGTAAAATCTGATTTAATTTTTGTAAAAAATCATATAAATATTTGCTTCCGCACCCGAATTTTATGATTTTTCATCATATTTTAGCTAAAAGAAAACATTGCAACAAGAAAATTGCTATTTCAAGTGTGGTAGGTATTCTAGAATCCAGCCCATGTAGCTTACAATATTGAAGTAGTACTACTAGTATATATTATTTTGTTAGTCATAATATTGCAAATAATCTCTAATATTTATAAATGAACAAACTATTTTACGTAGAATATCTAATTTGTATAATGAATGTTTGTGCGACTGTACGGCACGAGACCTTATCTGTTTATTGTTTAGTCTAGCGCAGGCCAGGGTGTAATAACCACTTGAAAAAATGATATTTCCTCGACGATGTGCCGGCGTACGGGTGAAATGTTTACAAATCAGCATCTTTGTGAAAGGATTAAGACAAAGAAATTATCATGCATCCAAGTGAGATGGAATATTAAAAATATTCTAAAAGTTTCCACCATCACGTGCTCGGTTCATGGAGTACCCCCGAATCACCATAGTTCTGAAGGTGTGAAGAGGGATATTTTTGTATATAACCCGAGTCCAAAGCTGTACTCGAGGAGTCGAATCCAGGGCTCAGCTTATACTTGGCTTGTCCGAGGTAGGTTCTCCTGGTCTCCTCGACTCCATTACTTCAACCGACTCTCTTCTAACTTCATCAGGAAGGCTGTTTCTGCTATTGGCTAATGTCAGGCATTGAGACTAACTTCTGACTCTTTCTAACTTCATCAGGAAGTCTGTTTCTGCTATTGGCTGATGTCAGGCATTGAGACTAACTTCTGACTCTTTCTAACTTCATCAGGAAGGCTGTTTCTGCTATTGGCTAATGTCAGGCATTGAGACTAACTTCTTACTCTTTCTAACTTCATCAGAAAGGCTGTTTCTGCTATTGGCTGATGTCAGGCATTGAGACTAACTTCTGACTCTTTTCTAACTTCATCAGGAAGGCTGTTTCTGCTATTGGCTAATGTCAGGCATTGAGACTAACTTCTGACTCTTTCTAACTTCATCAGGAACGTTGTTTCTGCTATTGGCTAATGTCAGGCATTGAGACTAACTTCTGACTCTTTTCTAACTTCATCAGGAAGGCTGTTTCTGCTATTGGCTAATGTCAGGCATTGAGACTAACTTCTGACTCTTTCTAACTTCATCAGGAAGTCTGTTTCTGCTATTGGCTGATGTCAGGCATTGAGACTAACTTCTGACTCTTTCTAACTTCATCAGGAAGGCTGTTTCTGCTATTGGCTAATGTCAGGCATTGAGACTAACTTCTGACTCTTTCTAACTTCATCAGGAAGGCTGTTTCTGCTATTGGCTAATGTCAGGCATTGAGACTAACTTCTGACTCTTTCTAACTTCATCAGGACGGCTGTTTCTGCTATTGGCTAATGTCAGGAATTGAGACTAACTTCTGACTCCTTTCTAAAAACCTCTGAAACCTCTCTACGCTCACGGAATTTACCTTATCCCAAATAAATTCAGTATTGAACGATCACATGCACTCTCCGATAAAAGTGTATTAATTTAGATTCAGATTGACACATATTTATTCATAATTTTTCTGTTCAGGATTATCAGACACTATTTCGTTACACTCAGGGTGTTCAATTGGGTATTAGATCATTATCGATTTAGAGAATGTAAAGATATATACATCACTCTTGTCACCATAATATTGTAATATACGAAGTATAATTCCACTGATACTGATTGACTGACGATTGTAAGAACATTACAAACAAGATACACCCATAGTCCACACGGACCACTCAGCTCGACTGGGTTGTTACCTCAGATACTATAACAATTATTGCGAATCGCAGTGACTGTGCGCTCGACGTGGCCGATTCATTATTACTGTGTGCTCTTAGGGCCGGTAGAATCGTGAGCTCATGGGCCGGTCTTTGTGATTCAGAGCAACTACCTATAAAATTATAAACAATGGCCTTCTAACAAAATAGAACGCCCTGGGAACAAACCCACTCCGAGCTAGACAACTAAATCATATACACACAAAACCTTGTACACGCCATTACAAACGTAACTGTCAAGCAATATCAGTGTGGATCTAGTTACTTCTCTGAACTTACTATCTATGAGTATAAATACTTATGTTGACAATTGTGAAACACCATAAATTATATTGAAATTAATGTATGTTTATTATCTCTCTACCTGGGGTTTTTAGCTGTGTTTTCCCTTAGGTTTGTAAGGTGAATACAGGAGAGTTTAGTTGCCACAGCACTTTACGATTTTCTTTAATTACAATAAATGCATAAGATAGATATTCTGTCTATCTTTTGGAGTGAATATTATGAGTTTATTTTTCATCAATATCCTGCGTCCTATACTTAACAGCTACTCTGCATTACGACGATGAAAGGTTACTTATTTAAATAACACAACGTAGGGTAAGTTAAACCTTCCAAAAGACGATCTTTAGTTATTAGATAACTGTATGTACGGAGGAGGTGGTTACGTACTATTACAATATACAACGAATAGGTTGAATCTGACTTTATTTTTGTTAAAAATGATATAAATATTTGCTTCCGCGCCCGAATTTTATAATTTTTTATCATACTTTAGCTAAAAGAAAACATTGCAACAAGAAAATTGCTATTTCAAGTGTGGTAGATATTCTAGAATCCAGCCAATGAAGCTTACAATATACAACGTATTCATCAAAAATAGGTCAAATCTGACTTTATTTTTGTAAAAAAACATATAAATATTTGCTTCCGCGCCCGAATTTTATAATTTTTCACCATATTTTATCCATAGTATAGGTCCAAAAGCATGTTTATGAATGTTTTAACAAAAATATCCATTTTAAGAATAGGTAAAATCTGACTTTATTTTTGTAAAAAATCATATAAATATTTGCTTCCGCGCCCGAATTTTATGATTTTTCATCATATATTAGCTAAAAGAAAACATTGCAACAAGAAAATTGCTATTTCAAGTGTGGTAGGTATTCTAGAATCCAGCCCACGTAGCTTACAATGTTCAACGTATTTATTAAAATGACACCCGAAAATTAAATGTTTATTATCTGATTAGTACCAAGTTATGGTCACTTTTGCATGTCTAATGCTAAAATTATCCATAGTATAGGTCCAAAAGCATGTTTATGAATGTTTTAACAAAAATATCCATTTCAAGAATAGGTAAAATCTCACTTTATTTTTGTAAAAAATCATATAAATATTTGCTTCTGCGCCCGAATTTTATGAATTTTCATCATATTTTAGCTAAAAGAAAACATTACAACAAGAAAATTGCTATTTCAAGTGTGGTAGGTATTCTATAATCCAGCCCATGTAGCTTACAATATACAACGTATTCATCAAGAATAGGTTAAATCTGACTTTATTTTTGTAAAAAATGATATAAATATTTGCTTCCGCGCCCGAATTTTATAATTATTTATCATATTTTAGCTAAAAAAAAACATTGAAACAAGAAAATTGCTATTTCAAGTGTGGTAGGTATTTTAGAATCCAGCCAATGAAGCTTACAATATACAACGTATTCATCAAAAATAGGTAAAATCTGACTTTACTTTTGTAAAAATCATATAAATATTTGCTTCCGCGCCCAAATTTTATAATTTTTCATCATATTTTATCCATAGTATAGGTCCAAAAGCATGTTTATGAATGTTTTAACAAAAATATCCATTTCAAAAATAGGTAAAATCTGACTTTATTTTTGTAAAAAATCATATAAATATTTGCTTCCGCGTCCGAATTATATAATTTTTCATTATATTTTAGCTAAAAGAAAACATTGCAACAAGAAAATTGCTATCTCAAGTGTGGTAGGTATTCTAGAATCCAGCCAATGAAGCTTACAATATACAACGTATTCATCAAAAATAGGTAAAATCTGACTTTATTTTTGTAAAAAATCATATAAATATTTGCTTCCACGCCCAAATTTTACAATTTTTCATCATTTTTTATCCATAGTATAGGTCCAAAAGCATGTTAATGAATGTTTTAACAAAAATATCCATTTCAAAAATAGGTAAAATCTGACTTATTTTTTGTAAAAAGTCATATAAATATTTGCTTCCGCGCCCGAATTTTATAATTTTTTATCATATTTTAGCTAAAAGAAAACATTGCAACAAGAAAATTGCTATTTCAAGTGTGGTAGGTATTCTAGAATCCAGCCCATGTAGCTTACAATATACAACGTATTCATCAAAAATAGGTCAAATCTGACTTTATTTTTGTAAAAAATCATATAAGTATTTGCTTCCGCGCCCGAATTTTATAATTTTTCATCATATTTTATTCATAGTATAGGTCCAAAAGCATGTTTATGAATGTTTTAACAAAAATATCCATTTTAAGAATAGGTAAAATCTGACTTTATTTTTGTAAGAAATCATATAAATATTGGCTTCCGTGCCCGAAATTCATGATTTTTCTTCATATTTTAGCTAAAAGAAAACATTACAACAAGAAAATTGCTATTTCAAGTGTGGTAGGTATTTTATAATCCAGCCCATGTTTCTTACAATATACAACGTATTCATTAAGAATAGGTTAAATCTGACTTTATTTTTGTAAAAAATGATATCAATATTTGCTTCCGCGCCCGAATTTTATAAGTTTTCTTCATATTTTATCCATAGTATAGATCCAAAAGCAAGTTTATGAATGTTCTAACAAAAATATCTATTTCAAGAATAGGTAAAATCTGACTTAATTTTTGTAAACAATCATATAAAAATTTGCTTCCGCGCCCGAATATAATGATTTTTTATCATATTTTAGATAAAAGAAAACATTGCAACAAGAAAATTGCTATTTCAAGTGTGATAGGTATTCTAGAATCCAGCCCATGTAGCTTACAATGTTCAACGTATTTATTAAAATGACACCCGAAAATTAAATGTTTATTATCTGATTGGTACCAAGTTATGGTCACTTTTGCATGTCCAATGCTAAAATTATCCATAGTATAGGTCCAAAAGCATGTTTATGAATGTTTTAACAAAAATATCCATTTCAAGAATAGGTAAAATCTGACTTTATTTTTGTAAAAAATCATATAAATATTTGCTTCCGCGCCCGAATTTTATGATTTTTCATCATATTTTAGCTAAAAGAAAACATTACAACAAGAAAATTGCTATTTCAAGTGTGGTAGGTATTCTATAATCCAGCCCACGTAACTTACAATATACAACGTATTCATAAAGAATAGGTTAAATCTGACTTTATTTTTGTAAAAAATGATATAAATATATGCTTTCGCGCCCGAATTTTATAATTTTTTATCATATTTTAGCTAAAAGAAAACATTGCAACAAGAAAATTGCTATTTTAAGTGTGGTAGATATTCTAGAATAAAGCCAATGAAGCTTACAATATACAACGTATTCATCAAAAATAGGTCAAATCTGACTTTATTTTTGTAAAAAATCATATAAATATTTGCTTACGCGCCCGAATTTTATAATTTTCATCATATTTTATCCATAGTATAGGTCCAAAAGCATGTTTATGAATGTTTTAACAAAAATATCCATTTTAACAATAGGTAAAATCTGACTTTATTTTTGTAAAAAATCATATAAATATTTGCTTCCGCGCCCGAATTTTATGATTTTTCATCATATTTTAGCTAAAAGAAAACATTGCAACAAGAAAATTGCTATTTCAAGTGTGGTAGGTATTCTAGAATCCAGCCCATGTAGCTTACAATATTCAACGTATTTATTAAAATGACACCCGAAAATTAAATGTTTATTATTTGATTGGTACCAAGTTATGGTCACTTTTGCATGTCCAATGCTAAAATTATCCATAGTATAGGTCCAAAAGCATATTTATGAATGTTTTAACAAAAATATCCATTTCAAGAATTGGTAAAATCTGACTTTATTTTTGTAAAAAATCATGTAAATATTTTCTTCCGCGCCCGAATTTTATGAATTTTCATCATATTTAAGCTAAAAGAAAACATTACAACAAGAAAATTGCTATTTTAAGTGTGGTAGGTATTCTATAATCCAGCCCATTTAGCTTACAATATACAACGTATTCATCAAAAATAGGTCAAATCTGACTTTATTTTTGTAAAAAATCATATAAATATTTGCTTTTGCGCCCGAAATTTATAATTTTTCATCATATTTTATCCATAGTATAGGTCCAAAAGCATGTGTATGAACGTTTTAACAAAAATATCCATTTTAAGAATTGGTAAAATCTTACTTTATTTTTGTAAAAAATCATATAAATATTTGCTTCCGTGCCCGAATTTTATGATTTTTTATCATATTTTAGCTAAAAGAAAACATTGCAACAAGAAAATTGCTATTTCAAGTGTGGTAGGTATTCTAGAATCCAGCCCATGTAGCTTACAATGTCCAACGTATTTATTAAAATACCACCCGAAAATTAAATGTTTGTTATCTGATTGGTACCAAGTTATGGTCGCTTTTGCATGTCCAATGCTAAAATTATCCATAGTATAGGTCCAAAAGCATGTTTATGAATGTTTTAACAAAAATATCCATTTCAAGAATAGGTAAAATGTGACTTTATTTTTGTAAAAAAATCATATAAATATTAGCTTCCGCGCCTGAATTTTATGAATTTTCATCATATTTTAGCTAAAAGAAAACATTACAACAAGAAAATTGCTATTTCAAGTGTGGTAGGTATTCTATAATCCAGCCCATGTAGCTTACAATATACAACGTATTCATCAAGAATAGGTTAAATCTGACTTTATTTTTGTAAAAAATGTTATAAATATTTGCTTCCGCGCCCGAATTTTATAATTTTTTATCATATATTAGCTAAAAGAAATCATTGCAACAAGAAAATTGCTATTTCAAGTGTGGTAGATATTCTAGAATCCAGCCAATGAAGTTTACAATATACAACGTATTCATCAAAAATAGTTCAAATCTGACTTTATTTTTGTAAAAAATTACATAAATATTTGCTTCCGCGCCCGAATTTTATAATTTTTCATCATATTTTATCCATAGTATAGGTCCAAAAGCATGTTTATGAACGTTTTAACAAAAAGATCCATTTTAAGAATAGGTAAAATCTGACTTTATTTTTGTAAAAATTATATAAATATTTGCTTCCGTGCCCGAATTTTATGATTTTTCATCATATTTTAGCTAAAAGAAAACATTGCAACAAGAAAATTGCTATTTCAAGTGTGGTAGGTATTCTAGAATCTAGCCCATGTAGCTTACAATGATCAACGTATTTATTAAAATGACACCCGAAAATTAAATGTTTATTATCTGATTGGTACCAAGTTATGGTCACTTTTGCATGTCTAATGCTAAAATTATCCATAGTATAGGTCCAAAAGCATGTTTATGAATATTGAAAGAAGCTTTCAGAACTCATAATTATTAATAAATAGACAATATTTGGGTTTTAGTTCTGTAATTTTTTTTATTAATTACAACGTTTCGACAGCTCAGGGCTGCCTTCGTCAGGTAAATAACAAATAAATAAGTAGTCAAGACAACACGTAACATAGGTAACAAATGAAAACATACAAATGACATTGACAAAATTAAAAACGGATGACAGGTAACCACGACTTATTTAGTTCAAAGCCTGTATTTAAATTAAAATTATTAGGAGATTTCTTGATTTCAATTGCTTCTCTAATAAGTCTTCTTATCCAATGATTTTCTCTAGCAAGAATCTTCGTGTTTTCGAAATCAATTCCATGTAATTCCTGAATTGCATGTTCTGCAACGGCAGACTTCTCAGGTTGGTTTAATCTAATATGCCGTTTGTGTTCCTTTAATCTCGTTGCTACAGTTCTACCAGTTTGACCAATATATATTTTACCACACTGACAAGGAATCTTATAAATGCCAGAACAGTGTAGAGGAACTGTATCTTTGACATTGGCAAGAAGATCACGGATTTTTAAACTTGATTTATATGAAGTTTTTATGTCATATTTATTAAGAATCCTTCCAATTTTGTCGGTGACATTGGCAATAAATGGCAAAGTAGCAAATAATTTCTTATCAGGAACCACTTGTGGAATTGGTAGAGGTTTATTCTTCGTTTTTAGCGCTCTTCTTATTTGTGTTTTACTGTAACCATTTTTCAAGAAAACTTCATCCAAAAAATTAATTTCTTCTTGCAGTTTACTGGGATGACATAGATTAGAAGCTCTCTGCCCAAATTTTACAATTTTTCATCATTTTTTATCCATAGTATAGGTCCAAAAGCATGTTAATGAATGTTTTAACAAAAATATCCATTTCAAAAATAGGTAAAATCTGACTTATTTTTTGTAAAAAGTCATATAAATATTTGCTTCCGCGCCCGAATTTTATAATTTTTTATCATATTTTAGCTAAGAGAAAACATTGCAACAAGAAAATTGCTATTTCAAGTGTGGTAGGTATTCTAGAATCCAGCCCATGTAGCATACAATATACAACGTATTCATCAAAAATAGGTCAAATCTGACTTTATTTTTGTAAAAAATCATATAAATATTTGCTTCCGCGCCCGAATTTTATAATTTTTCATCATATTTTATTCATAGTATAGGTCCAAAAGCATGTTTATGAATGTTTTAACAAAAATATCCATTTTAAGAATAGGTAAAATCTGACTTTATTTTTGTAAGAAATCATATAAATATTGGCTTCCGTGCCCGAATTTCATGATTTTTCTTCATATTTTAGCTTAAAGAAAACATTACAACAAGAAAATTGCTATTTCAAGTGTGGTAGGTATTTTATAATCCAGCCCATGTTTCTTACAATATACAACGTATTCATTAAGAATAGGTTAAATCTGACTTTATTTTTGTAAAAAATGATATAAATATTTGCTTCCGCGCCCGAATTTTATAAGTTTTCTTCATATTTTATCCATAGTATAGATCCAAAAGCAAGTTTATGAATGTTCTAACAAAAATATCCATTTCAAGAATAGGTAAAATCTGACTTAATTTTTGTAAAAAATCATATAAAAATTTGCTTCCGCGCCCGAATATAATGATTTTTCATCATATTTTAGATAAAAGAAAACATTGCAACAAGAAAATTGCTATTTCAAGTGTGATAGGTATTCTAGAATCCAGCCCATGTAGCTTACAATGTTCAACGTATTTATTAAAATGACACCCGAAAATTAAATGTTTATTATCTGATTGGTACCAAGTTATGGTCACTTTTGCATGTCCAATGCTAAAATTATCCATATTATAGGTCCAAAAGCATGTTTATGAATGTTTTAACAAAAATATCCATTTCAAGAATAGGTAAAATCTGACTTTATTTTTGTAAAAAATCATATAAATATTTGCTTCCGCGCCCGAATTTTATGATTTTTCATCATATTTTAGCTAAAAGAAAACATTACAACAAGAAAATTGCTATTTCAAGTGTGGTAGGTATTCTATAACCCAGCCCACGTAACTTACAATATACAACGTATTCATAAAGAATAGGTTAAATCTGACTTTATTTTTGTAAAAAATGATATAAATATATGCTTTCGCGCCCGAATTTTATAATTTTTTATCATATTTTAGCTAAAAGAAAACATTGCAACAAGAAAATTGCTATTTTAAGTGTGGTAGATATTCTAGAATAAAGCCAATGAAGCTTACAATATACAACGTATTCATCAAAAATAGGTCAAATCTGACTTTATTTTTGTAAAAAATCATATAAATATTTGCTTCCGCGCCCGAATTTTATAATTTTCATCATATTTTATCCATAGTATAGGTCAAAAAGCATGTTTATGAATGTTTTAACAAAAATATCCATTTTAACTATAGGTAAAATCTGACTTTATTTTTGTAAAAAATCATATAAATATTTGCTTCCGCGCCCGAATTTTATGATTTTTCATCATATTTTAGCTAAAAGAAAACATTGCAACAAGAAAATTGCTATTTCAAGTGTGGTAGGTATTCTAGAATCCAGCCCATGTAGCTTACAATATTCAACGTATTTATTAAAATGACACCCGAAAATTAAATGTTTATTATTTGATTGGTACCAAGTTATGGTCACTTTTGCATGTCCAATGCTAAAATTATCCATAGTATAGGTCCAAAAGCATATTTATGAATGTTTTAACAAAAATATCCATTTCAAGAATTGGTAAAATCTGACTTTATTTTTGTAAAAAATCATGTAAATATTTTCTTCCGCGCCCGAATTTTATGAATTTTCATCATATTTTAGCTAAAAGAAAACATTACAACAAGAAAATTGCTATTTTAAGTGTGGTAGGTATTCTATAATCCAGCCCATTTAGCTTACAATATACAACGTATTCATCAAAAATGGGTCAAATCTGACTTTATTTTTGTAAAAAATCATATAAATATTTGCTTCCGTGCCCGAATTTTATGATTTTTTATCATATTTTAGCTAAAAGAAAACATTGCAACAAGAAAATTGCTATTTCAAGTGTGGTAGGTATTCTAGAATCCAGCCCATGTAGCTTACAATGTCCAACGTATTTATTAAAATACCACCCGAAAATTAAATGTTTGTTATCTGATTGGTACCAAGTTATGGTCGCTTTTGCATGTCCAATGCTAAAATTATCCATAGTATAGGTCCAAAAGCATGTTTATGAATGTTTTAACAAAAATATCCATTTCAAAAATAGGTAAAATCTGACTTTATTTTTGTAAAAAAATCATATAAATATTAGCTTCCGCGCCTGAATTTTATGAATTTTCATCATATTTTAGCTAAAAGAAAACACTACAACAAGAAAATTGCTATTTCAAGTGTGGTAGGTATTCTATAATCCAGCCCATGTAGCTTACAATATACAACTTATTCATCAAGAATAGGTTAAATCTGACTTTATTTTTGTAAAAAATGTTATAAATATTTGCTTCCGCGCCCGAATTTTATAATTTTTCATCATATTTTATCCATAGTATAGATCCAAAAGCATGTTTATGAATGTTGTAACAAAAATATCCATTACAAGAATAGGTAAAATCTGACATTATTTTTGTAAAAAATCATATAAATATTTGCTTCCGCGCCCGAATTTTATGATTTTTCATTATATTTTAGCTAAAAGAATACATTGCAACAAGAAAATTGCTATTTCAAGTGTGGTAGGTATTCTAGAATTCAGCCTATGTAGCTTACAATATACAACGTATTCATCAAAAATAGGTCAAATCTGACTTTATTTTTGTAAAAAATCATATAAATATTTGCTTCCGCGCCCGAATTTTATAATTTTTCATTATATTTTATCCATAGTATAGATCCAAAAGCATGTTTATGAATGTTCTAACAAAAATATCCATTTCAAGAATAGGTAAAATCTGACTTTATTTTTGTAAAAAATTATAAAAATATTTGCTTCCGCGCCTGAATTTTATGATTTTTTATCATATTTTATCCATAGTATAGATCCAAAAGCATGTTTATGAATGTTCTAACAAAAATATCCATTTCAAGAATAGGTAAAATCTGACTTTATTTTTGTAAAAAATGATATAAATATTTGCTTCCGCGCCCGAATTTTATAATTTTTTATCATATATTAGCTAAAAGAAATCATTGCAACAAGAAAATTGCTATTTCAAGTGTGGTAGATATTCTAGAATCCAGCCAATGAAGTTTACAATATACAACGTATTCATCAAAAATAGTTCAAATCTGACTTTATTTTTGTAAAAAATTACATAAATATTTGCTTCCGCGCCCGAATTTTATAAATTTTCATCATATTTTATCCATAGTATAGGTCCAAAAGCATGTTTATGAACGTTTTAACAAAAAGATCCATTTTAAGAATAGGTAAAATCTGACTTTATTTTTGTAAAAATTATATAAATATTTGCTTCCGTGCCCGAATTTTATGATTTTTCATCATATTTTAGCTAAAAGAAAACATTGCAACAAGAAAATTGCTATTTCAAGTGTGGTAGGTATTCTAGAATCTAGCCCATGTAGCTTACAATGATCAACGTATTTATTAAAATGACACCCGAAAATTAAATGTTTATTATCTGATTGGTACCAAGTTATGGTCACTTTTGCATGTCTAATGCTAAAATTATCCATAGTATAGGTCCAAAAGCATGTTTATGAATGTTTTAACAAAAATATCCATTTCAAGAATAGGTAAAATCTGACTTTATTTTTGTAAAAATTCATATAAATATTTGATTCCGCGCCCGAATTTTATGAATTTTCATCATATTTTAGCTAAAAGAAAACATTACAACAAGAAAATTGCTATTTCAAGTGTGGTAGGTATTCTATAATCCAGCCCATGTAGCTTACAATATACAACGTATTCATCAAGAATAGGTTAAATCTGACTTTATTTTTGTAAAAAATGGTATAAATATTTGCTTCCGCGCCTGAATTTTATAGTTTTTTATCATATTTTAGCTTAGAGAAAACATTGCAACAAGAAAATTGCTATTTCAAGTGTGGTAGGTATTCTAGAATCCAGCCCATGTAGCTTACAATATACAACGTATTCATCAAAAATAGGTAAAATCTGACTTTGTTTTTGTAAAAAATCATATAAATATTTGCTTCCGCGCCCGAATTTAATAATTTTTCATCATATTTTAGCTAAAAGAAAACATTACAACAAGAAAATTGCTATTTCAAGTGTGGTAGGTATTCAATAATCCAGCCCATGTAGCTTACAATATACAACGTATTCATCAAGAATAGGTTAAATCTGACTTTATTTTTGTAAAAAATGGTATAAATATTTGCTTCCGCGCCCGAATTTTATAATTTTTTATCATATTTTAGCTAAGAGAAAACATTCCAACAAGAAAATTGCTATTTCAAGTGTGGTAGGTATTCTAGAATCCAGCCCATGTAGCTTACAATATACAACGTATTCATCAAAAATAGGTAAAATCTGACTTTATTTTTGTAAAAAATCATATAAATATTTGCTTCCGCGCCCGAATTTAATAATTTTTCATCATATTTTATCCATAGTATAGATCCAAAAGCATGTTTATGAATGTTCTAACAAAAATATCCATTTAAAGAATAGGTAAAATCTGACTTTTTTTTTGTAAAAAATCATATAAATATTTGCTTCCGCGCCCGAATTTTATGATTTTTCATCATATTTTAGCTAAAAGAATACATTGCAACAAGAAAATTGCTATTTCAAGTGTGGTAGGTATTCTAGAATCCAGCCCATGTAGCTTACAATATACAACGTATTCATCAAAAATAGGTCAAATCTGACTTTAATTTTGTAAAAAATCATATAAATATTTGATCCGCGCCCGAATTTTATAATTTTTCATCATATTTTATCTATAGTATAGGTCCAAAAGCATGTTTATGGATGTTTTAACAAAAATATCCATTTTAAGAATAGGTAAAATCTGACTTCATTTTTGTAAAAAATCATATAAATATTTGCTTTTGCGCCCGAATTTTATGATTTTTTATCATATTTTAGCTAAAAGAAAATATTGCAACAAGAAAATTGCTATTTCAAGTGTGGCAGGTATTCCAGAATCCAACCAATGAAGCTTACAATATACAACGTATTCATCAAAAATAGGTCAAATCTGACTTTATTTTTGTAAAAATCATATAAATATTTGCTTCCGCGCCCGAATTTTATAATTTTTCATCATATTTTATCCATAGTATAGATCCAAAAGCATGTTTATGAATGTTCTAACAAAAATATCCATTTAAAGAATAGGTAAAATCTGACTTTTTTTTTGTAAAAAATCATATAAATATTTGCTTCCGCGCCCGAATTTTATGATTTTTCATCATATTTTAGCTAAAAGAATACATTGCAACAAGAAAATTGCTATTTCAAGTGTGGTAGGTATTCTAGAATCCAGCCCATGTAGCTTACAATATACAACGTATTCATCAAAAATAGGTCAAATCTGACTTTAATTTTGTAAAAAATCATATAAATATTTGATCCGCGCCCGAATTTTATAATTTTTCATCATATTTTATCTATAGTATAGGTCCAAAAGCATGTTTATGGATGTTTTAACAAAAATATCCATTTTAAGAATAGGTAAAATCTGACTTCATTTTTGTAAAAAATCATATAAATATTTGCTTTTGCGCCCGAATTTTATGATTTTTTATCATATTTTAGCTAAAAGAAAATATTGCAACAAGAAAATTGCTATTTCAAGTGTGGCAGGTATTCCAGAATCCAGCCAATGAAGCTTACAATATACAACGTATTCATCAAAAATAGGTCAAATCTGACTTTATTTTTGTAAAAATCATATAAATATTTACTTCCGCGCCCGAATTTTATAATTTTTCATCATATTTTATCCATAGTATAGGTCCAAAAGCATGTTTATGAATGTTTTTACAAAAATATCCATTTTAAGATAGGTAAAATCTGACTTTATTTTTGTAAAAAATCATATAAATATTTGCTTCCGCGCCCGAATTTTATGATTTTTCATTATATTTTAGCTAAAAGAAAACATTGCAACAAGAAAATTGCTATTTCAAGTGTGGTAGGTATTCTAGAATCTAGCCCAAGTAGCTTACAATAATCAACGTATTTATTAAAATGACACCCGAAAATTAAATGTTTATTATCTGATTGGTACCAAGTTATGGTCACTTTTGCATATCCAATGCTAAAATTATCCATAGCATAGGTCCAAAAGCATGTTTATGAATGTTTTAACAAAAATATCCATTTCAAGAATTGGTAAAATCTGACTTTATTTTAGTAAAAAATCATAAAGATATTTTCTTCCGCGCCCGAATTTTGTGAATTTTCATCATATGTTAGCTAAAATAAAACATTACAACAAGAAAATTGCTATTTCAAGTGTGTAGGTATTCTATAATCCAGCCTATTTAGCTGACAATATACAACGTATTCATCAAGAATAGGTTAAATCTGACTTTATTTTTATAAAAAATGGTATAAATATTTGCTTCCGCGCCCGAATTTTTTAATTTTTTATCATATTTTAGCTAAGAGAAAACATTGCAACAAGAAAATTGCTATTTCAAGTGCTGTAGGTATTCTAGAATCCAGCCCATGCAGCTTACAATATTCAACGTATTTATTAAAATGACACCCGAAAATCAAATGTTTATTATCTGATTGGTACCAAGTTATGGTCACTTTTGCATGTCCAATGCTAAAATTATCCATAGTATAGGTCCAAAAGCATGTTTATGAATTTTTTAACAAAAATATCCATTTCAAGAATAGATAAAATCTGACTTTATTTTTGTAAAAAATCATATAAATATTTGCTTTTGCGCCCGAATTTAATGATTTTTTATCATATTTTAGCTAAAAGAAAACATTGCAACAAGAAAATTGCTATTTCAAGTGTGGTAGTTATTCTAGAATCCAGCCAATGAAGCTTACAATATACAACGTATTCATCAAAAATTGGTCAAATCTGACTTTATTTTTGTAAAAAATCATATAA